>JAODKN010000039.1:16259337-16270566 GCA_026774425.1 Petrocephalus zakoni | reverse complement strand
CCCCCCCCCCCCCCCCCCCCCCCCCGCGCCCCCCCCCCCCCCCCCCCCCCCCCCCCCCCCCCCCCCCCCCCCCCCCCATGCCACTTTCATCCTCTGCCAGCTGAATACAACAAGTTTCGGGCCAAAGCAAAGGGGGGAAAAAATGTATTTCTTGACATTTTAATTTAAAAAGACCTTCGATGTTGTTGTCTCTGAATCGCATTCCCCCACACTTTCACTTAAACGAGGGTCCGAGGTCAAGTTCGGGAGGGAAGGAGAGACTGCCTGGAGTCTTCAGGAAAGCACTAATGGCTCCTCCTAATGATCTCTCCTTCTGCGCACTCTCTCGCTCCGGCCACCTCCTGCCATTTCTCCCTTTCTCCCCGCTACACTAATCCTCCATCTCCAATCGGCCCCATTCCCTTCTTCTATCACCTACGCCCCTTTTTCGCTTTCTCCTCTGCCCTCCTCCGTCCCGGTAGTCCTCCGTTCCCTCTCCCTCACTCCATCACTCTATCGTTCTCTCTCTCTCTCTCGTTTTCATTTAGACCAATCATCCAGTGAAGGACAGGCAGAGCGAGGCAGCTCCATGGCAACCTGGCACCCCGCCATCTCATTACACCGCCAATTGATTCTGGCGTACCGCCACGCTTCCTCTCCACAGTCCCTGCCCTGTGCGCTGGTCCATTTCCCATAATGCACCTGATTCTCAAACAGTGTGCTGTGTGGGATAAAACCTGAGAAGACAGCCACAGTTCCACCGTGTCGTGAACCAAGGTGAGAAGAGTTCACACTATATTATGTCATCTGACGAGAAAGAAAAGGTTATTCTTCAATAATTTGCACAGTAAACTATTAACAAAGATGTGTATTAGAAAGGTATCCAACTGTGAAAGCTGTAAAGCTGTACATGTGAATACCACAAGGTAAGGACATCTTGGAGGGTGTAGGACCACATGGGGGTGTACGTGAGGTCAGCACGGCGATACTTTGTACCTCAGCTTTCTTTCAACATGACAGACTGATACAGGAGGCCAACAATCAGTGATCAAAAAGTTTGACATTTAAAAGACAAACAAAATTTGGCTTGATGGTAAATGGCATCGCTTAATTTCAGTCTAATCTGTAGACGTCTGGAATGTCACATGACACTAAGGCTCAAGCACACTCAGACCCAGATGATGGTAGAAGCACAGTGTAGCTCTTGGTAGAACGCTGTCATAGTTCAGGGATTGCAACTCTCACGCATCTGGCGTGACACGCTTTCAGTCTGTCACTCTGATGCAAGCAAATCGCCATTATTCCACTATAAACCTCAAATTAGCTACATTGGGGTATTTTGCAAACCCTACAGAATATTTACAAGGTAACAAAACTATTGCATAGATGTAAATGTGTGTGCAGACTTGTCTTGAATTGAAAATGCCAGCCAGCTGACCAAAGTTGGCAACCCTGAAAGTCTGATGTAAGTCCCTAAGTGACAGGAAGACTTAAGTAGATAAAAGATTAAAGGAAACACTGCAAAACAGCTAGACGAGGCCGGAACGTTTATTTAATTTCATCCTTCTTAATTGCGACATTCACAAAAGTTTCCTACAAGTGTGGCTTGATGAGTGCAATCCATTTATAATAAACAGAAACTGGCATTTTGTACAGCACGTAATGCACTAATAAATTGCCGTTTAAAGTCGTCATCAAGCTTTAAGCGATACGCTAGTGAAAATTCCAATTACAGGATTACGCTGGAATGCAGGCAGTTATCACAGAAGCGACAGCCCACTTGTCCCGCTAGCCGACGCATTGTGTCCATAAACTGTGTCCTTCTTTACGTGTGCCTGCTATACTTTAGAACTGCAAGCCAGCAAAATGTGATTGCTATTGTATGGTCAGGGCTCAGTGAGCCATGTGGTGATGCTATTTGCTTTGAGAACCACGGGACCGAAGGCACAGATGTGGCCATCCTTTCTGCGAGGCAGCCACTTCACTTCATCTAACATTTCATTAAAAAAAGAAAAAATATTTCCCGACTTTTTTGGAAGGTCTAGCATCGGAAAAAAAGGGAACAGATAAAAAGGAAATCAAGTAATTGAAGCAGGAAAGCCCTAATACGCAAACAAATGTGTTTAATTTCAGTCAGGGAAACTTAAAACAGCTACACAGCAGTAACGTAATTAAAACTTTCAGCAAAGTCTCAAGAGGAATGTTTTAAAACAGCCCTTACACCATCAGGAGCACCCGGCCATAATCCCTGTAGTTTTAAAGGCCACTGAAACCATCCGTGTCCCAGGACAGCTGGCATCCCACCTCCAGCCCATTTTCTCTATTTTAGTTTCATAATGTCGTAGAGGAGGAGACTTCCACAGCCACCACCTGCTAACGGGCACCACACGACCTATGCAGCAGCTCCCCTGCCAAACTCTGCATGTACCTCACAGAAAATTTTCCAGAATCTATATCTTATAGAAGTATATATGAATATAATACTGTTTCATACAAACAATTCTACTTTGCAATTTACCTCAAGGTTCGATTCGCAAGGCACCTTTTGGGTTTCTGATCCCACACCCTTCTGGCTACAATGTTATATACTAAATTGTGATGACGCCTTCTGCCCCAAAAGCAGGAGGGGAAATGACCCTTTCAGGGTGTACCCTGCAGCCGAGTAGACAGCGTAATGTCTGTGTATATCAGTAACAGAGGTGGGTAATCCAGGTCCAATGAGTAAAAATCCAGACCAAGGTTTTCTTTCAACCAACCAGCTGAGTATAAAGTGTCACAGAGTACTCAACCAGTTAGTTGAAACAAAACCTTGGTCTGGATTTGTACTTTCAAGACCTAAACTTCTGTAATGGATTACTTTTGTGAGTAACTTCCCCAACACGCAAAAATCCATACCATCCAAATAAGGCATTGTGAAAGTTTGATTGGCTGCACTGCGGAAGAGCTTATGATATACAACTGTGCTATAGTGTCTGGCCTTTATTATCGTATAAATTATGTTTCCACTGGAAAATGAAATGGCCTTACATTAATTTAATATTGGCTGGTGTTAAGGGGCACAGGGTGCAAGAAATTGTAAAAATAAAAAATAAAATAAAAAAAACACTCAAAAGTTGAGTTTTTCCTTAGTGCTCGTGGAAGATGAGGGGGGTGCGTAAGTTTCTAAAGGAAACCAGTCACGGAGCACTGGATCGCTATGTTCATTCTCGTGATGAAAACACTTTTTTTATTATAATTAAAAAATGGCGGAATAAAAAGAGCAAATTATGTTTTGAATTAAGGCTCATAAGGAATTGGATGAAGGCAAATTTGATTAATGGCGTTTTGTTTAACGGGAGGGGTCCATGGGGGAGAGCGTGATGAGAGGCGAGCGGGCACACCCAGCAGAGAGAGAGGTCCAACGGGGCTGCGATCCAGAAACGCACTCGGCGTGCACTCGAGATCTTCAGCGCGAGGAAGCCAGCGACTATTCATTTAAATTGCCTTTAATGAACATAACAGATGGGAATGAGTTGCGTCACTGTGGTGCTTGCCCGCCATTTGTTCGGAGAGGGAAACACACTGTTCTGTGCGGCGACACATGGAGGTGAAGCCGGCGCGAGATCCACGCCGCCGCCGCCGATGCTATTTACACGCACTCTGCGTTTGTTTCCCTGGAGTTGGCGCCTTTACAGAGACTGCGTGTACTGTATGGGTGCCCGTCGCAGACGATATTTACATAATTAACATGCTAATTAAATTAGCCACGGAGAACATTGCACAATGATCTCCCATCAGCCTTTTTGCTGCATTTTTTCCCTTTTATTACCGCAGCTTAGTTGCATGCTGATGGTTTAATTATTTTTTATGAGCTACTGCATATGTGTTATACAGGAATGTACATATTCATAGTGATAGCGTATGAAGGACGAGGACAGCGGTGATGTGCAACAGTCTGAATTTAATTTTATGCTATTTTGCATACTACTGTACCTATACATATATACAGTATACACACACACAGTAGTATGCAAAAGTCTTAGGCAAATTATAAATGATCATGTTAGTGTCTGCCAAAGTGTTCCAGCTTAGTCATTCCAAAGCCTCTCCTAAAGGCGCCCCAGTATTTGCAGTCACCAGCCAAAGTACCCATGAATGTGTTGAGATGGCCACTAGGACACCATGGTCAGCTAATCGATACCTCATTGAGTAATATCACTAATCATGTGTGCTGGTGGTGAAATTTAACAAATACATGGAATGGCTGAGGTGACCCTGAGGAGCGGTTTGGGAACTGAAGCCATGTTCACGTGGTCACCCAGCAAGATATCGGTGACTTAGAGGAGAACAGAACAAAGTCCAGTTATAGAGAGAGAAAGAGAGAGACTTTTTTAATATATGTATTATATATATATGATGTTTTATATATACAACGTTTCAGTGCTGTTTGAATGGAAATGGTATTTCTATCAATGATTTGTAGTTTTCCCTGAGTCTTTTTCTGAGTTTTCTTCATACTTGCTTCTTTGTGGGAGTGGCCAGGGGACAAATGAGAAATGGCTCACGTCAGCCACCAGGTAACCTGCAGGTGCCCTGATAAGCCCCTAACTGCTCCGGCAGCAGAGATACCCTGGCTGGCTTAAACTCTTACTCTCAGAAAGAAACAATGCCAATTATTCCCTGTCGCTACCTATCTACATGTTTCTTGGCCACAAAATGAGCTCAGATCTGAACCTTGAAGTTAAAGTTACAGCTGGGGTTTGGTAAAGGTACCAGGCCTAGTAGGGAGTAGTAAAAATATATATATATATATATATAATTTACATTAATAAAAAAGCTCTTTTCCTTACTGTCATTCTTGGAAAGGAAAACCACATAAATAGAACTTTTAAAAATGTAACTAGGTATTTTGGGCCCTCCTGTGAACAATTTACCTCATCTTCCGGGAACACGATACAGCCACAGACCTTCCCATTGTATTAGTAACTCACACCGGAGAACCTGGGAATCTTCCTGGCACCTGCTCGGAATGACGAGCAACGTAACTGTGATAATACACGGTTTGACTCGCCAAAGTGTACCGGCCTGCTACTTCCACTAGACGCCGAGAGAGGGAGCAGTGGCTAACAGGGGGCCTGCCGCCAATCCTCGGCCAGGCCGAGCTCGGGAAGCGAACCCGGCGATGCCTGCCTCAGACCGCGGCAGGAAACCGCTGCAAATCACTGCCAGTTCCCATAGGCTGCTACCTGCAGTCGCCGCGTGAGAAGGAACCGACCTGCGACTGGCTGGCCGTTCGCTGCGTGTGAGGGGGCTGCTCAGTCAGACAAGTTGGTGTGGTTTTAACATTCTATGAACACCCTCACTTTCTCTCTCTCCCTCTCCAGCCACAGCAGAGCAGAGCCGGGGGGGGGGGGGGGCTGGCCGCTGCCATGGCCTTCTTCCTAAAAGCAATCGTTCCTGGACGACTCGAAGCTGCTGGAGAGGCTCTGCTCTGCCAGCATGCGCCAGGAGCTGCTCAGCGCGCATGTCTGAATGCACATAGGTTGTTTGAGGACACGGACATTTTATACCACTCGATGCTGTGGGGGGGGGGGGGGGCTGTATAAGGCCTGGCCACCGGGCGGGAAGCATGCCAAGCATTTTAAGAGCCTGGGACTGCTGGCTCAGCACTGTGGCCAGATGTGGGGCGGCTACCTGGAGATGGGGATGGGACCGTGTAGAGAAGGAGGGGGGGGGTGCAGAAAGAGACAGCGGGCCCGTTTCTTTGTGTGGAAGAAAACACACAAAAGCTCGCAGGATCTGAATTGCCTTCTACGCAGGAGAGAAAAGGGCAGGGGAATGTTCCGTCTTAACAACATGGTGTGAGGTCTCATTCCAAGCCGATCCGATGCAAAAAAGTATATATATATCAGAAGACATGGACAAGTTCATCAGAAGCTTCTCACAATGAATACAACCTCACTGTTGTCAAAATAGACCAGCAGATACTAAAGCTAGACAGCAGAGCTTGAACAGGGGTTTTAAGTTTATCGTCCAATAAGGTAACTGCAAACAAAATCAATTTTAGGGGTTGCCAGCATTAAGCCCAGAGGGAAAATCCCTACAGTAAAGCTTAGTAATGAACAATTAAGAAGTGCACTTTGGCTAACAACATCTGTACTTTAAGTACTGCTCGTGCACTATAGAGGAAAGTGGGCTGTGTGCAACCGTGATTCAGAGACTGATGAAAGGCTAAATGTTTGCCTGCAAGCGCTGCCCGAGAAATCCGTAACTTCCTGTTCCCCCCGCCGCTCGGGCGTTGCCAACAACGCCCTCCCGTGAATCATCTCTTCGGTTGAAAGGCTCAAGCCGCCGAACCACGACACAGAGATGAAACAGGTTGTGCAGAATGAGGGATCGGATGACTGCGAGGTTCCTCTGCGGGGAAAGTGAAATGAGCGGGCAACACCCGACCGCCACAGAGGTGACACATAGTGGCAGAGCTTGCCCGTTCAGGATGTGTGAGGTGCAATCTGCCCAACATTGCCAGTGGAAAACAACCAGCTTATCCGGAATCATACCGAACAACTAGCTACATTTGCATGTACTGAGCAGCTGAGTTGCGGTTACATTCCTAAGCATTTGTGAGGAAGCCGCCCAGACCCAAAATTACAATATCAAATTATTTAGCAAGAAACTACTGTAACAATTTTAAAGATCAGTAATTTAGCCAGTAATATTTATTAGAATACTTGTCTCTTAAAGAAATTGCTGGTATTACCGCCTCTGACCAGTGGTCAATCTATACACTTCTGAAGTCATTTCTTGCATGCTGCAAAGTGGCTAAAATAACCCGGAGCAGAACCAGATTTTTCTGTATGTCCATATAAACACTAATTGCAGCAGCCCATGCATGAGAATAGATGTTTTTTCTAACAGCGAAATAAGCAGTAATAAAAATGCTAGCTCATCTTTCCTAAGAACATGTGTTTTCCATTTCAGCGATAGAGCTGAGGTTAAGAGGACCTTTACAATCAGAGCAAACAGGGTCTGCTGAGGACTGAGTGGTGGAAAGTCCATGGTTTATCTGACTCTAAATACCGTGCAGAGATCTCCTGATAGGACATAATTTTTATCGCAGCTCCAAAGAGGGCTGGGAGATGGCGGCGGGGCCCCGAGTTGAGAGAGATGGCACCTGGGAGAGATCCTAAAACTCTCCTAATATTCTCACCTCATCAGCTGTGTCCCTAACTAACAGCGACACCCCAGCAGGCTCCGGCCGCCCACCGCCTCCCGTGCGGCCTGAACCGTAAGATGAAACGCAGGATCCTGTCCTTCATCCAAGTCGTATGGAGTTTCAAGGGGATGGATGACCTTCGGGGGCATCGCAAACAGCAGGGTGAGATACGGGCACACCCCTGCGTATCCACGGTAATAACGAAGTGTGGTTAAAACTTACAGTGAGGCAGAACGCGAAGTGACGTCGCACCTGGGGGAAATGGCACCGCCCGCGGCGATCATGCCGGGCAGCCAATCACACGGAGCGCCACAGGTGTCCCGAGGTGAGAGGTGCCGTCTGAAACGCACCAACCTGTTTGTTATGAGGTCTCTTCTCACAGTAAAGCTTAGAGCGTGGGGCCCCGTTGAGACCACCTGTGAATGGACCCCGGGCCCCGTCAGGCCTCACAGAGCCCACCCCTCACCTCTCTGCCCCTCCTGCACTCCCGGCCCCCCACTGCGGTGGCTTTGTGCTGGACCACTTGAGCTGCGGCTCCTCCAGCGAGGTCAAGGAGCACGCGGAGTCCCACTGTAAGCCTCGCTCGCTTCCTCCACGCATGCCTGTGCCGTGAGGTAAGGGCACCTTTGTACTCCCCTGAGAGCGGAACACACACGCACGGCGAATTATTATCGTTATGGTAACGAGCCTCCTTTACCGTGTCATTCTCGCCAACCTGGCTCAACACAGACCGCCTCACAACTACGGGCCAATGACATCCACCCTCACTGCTGCCCATGGAGAAAATATTATACATATTTAATGTACAGACAGGTGATGCTTACCAACTTTCACTCAAAATTTCTAGCATATGCTGCTTGTATGTATTATTTATACCACACTATGTATACCACAGATACCACTGTACTGATGTACATTTTCTAATTAGCTAACGATATATATACACACACACACACAAACTATATATTTATATCGTACAGTTGTTTATAGCATTTTCAGATTACATTTTGCATTTTGATGTCTTTGTACTTTGCATAATGACATTGAGGCTGAATCAAATTTTATGCACGACTTACAGGAGAAAATGCTGTATACTACGGCTTTCCATCCTTTCCATGTCTGTGGATTGGTTTATGTCTTACAAAAATTTCACAGACGACCGAAATGGCCGAAGCGGAGGTCAAAAGGCTGCGTTTTTTATATGCGCACAGAGTTTGCAGCCATGACGGGTCACAAAAAAGGGGCTTAAAAAATTGAAAATATGAAATCAACCGACCCCTTCGCAAAACCCCCAGTGCTGCATGGCCCAGTGGCATACTGGTCTCGGACTCATACCAGTCTGCAGGGATAGGGGTTGGAAGCCCCAATCGCATACGACTGACCTACAGAGGCTAACACGGGAGATTCCCGACAAACTGCAGCAGGTTTTAAATGCGACATTGACTAGCTACTGCTTTGCGTTACGTAACATCGCAGGGGTTTTTGCATTAGCCGTTGAGGCAGGGCCTGGCTAGGTCTTTAGCTATCTCTCTCAATACGTGCAAAGAGAGTGAACTACAGGTGGCTGTAGGATAAGGAAGAGCTAGCCAGCTTGTGTGTGTGTGGGGGGGGAATCCAGGGTAACAGAAGGCTCTTAGGCCCAGCCAATTAAAACAGGCTGGGGTAACAGGCTGTGCTAAGCATGCCTTTGTGTGACCTGCACTCAGAGTTCTATCATAACTCCCGTTCATTCTCCTGTCTTTTTTCATCTTTTTTTGAGGTGGAATCTTTCCCAAGGTTAGTGCCAGTGTTTGAAAAGAAAAGAAAAGGAAGGGGAAAGAAAAGAGGGCTTCTTTTTATCCTCTGTTCTCACAGAACTGGGCCCGAGACGTCCTGCTTGAGAAGGAGGCCCAATTGGATGGAGATAAATAGAAACTAGACACTTGTGCTTTTGTGACAAGAAGAACAAAAAAAAGTATGGTTTCTGCCGCGGCCGAGGCACAGTTAACCCGATGTGCGCCCGGCAACTTAAAATAAAACTGTTTCTGATGCCACCTCTGCCGTCAGCCGGACCGCAATGAAAGTGGCTTTTCAGTTAGTGAATTACGCGGGACCCGACTCAGCGACCACGGCCGAACCCGCCGAGTTATCAAGCCGCCACCATCTCCTCTAACATCCCTTCGATGTTAAGCTGGAATGTTTAGGATGCAGTGTTTTCCAGAGAAAAATTGCACCATGACCACTGCGTGTCTAAACAGCTTATGAGCACAGGCTGCAGATAATCTCATCCAATCACAATTTCATTAGTCCACAGTCTCAGCCTGCCTGAGCCACTGACCCAGAGGCAAAGCACAGCATATGCATAGGTATATAAGTCTTTCATTAAGATCTTCTCAGTAACGGGGTCCAATTATTCAAACACTGGAGCAAGATAGATCACTGAAGCCAACAGGGCATTTCAGATGGAGATATTCCTGACAGCAAACCAGTATTTTCATCACAGTATTTTGCTGTATTGTTCATACCTTCCCTTGAACTTACCTTCCTCTGTTTGACCGACTTTCAGCATTATCATCACATTAAATACTTTTAAAAATGCCCAAGTCCCACTTCCTGCTCAAACTGAGATGCGGCGTGTCACATGTGATGCAAATCTCCCCTCTGAGAACTTATATAACTCGCCTATATACACGCCAAAAATAATTAAACCATGTTATCAAAGGATAAATGACACGACGCACAGAAAATGGAACTAAGTGTAACCCATTAAAATGCAGATCACTTTTGAGTTTTAAGTTATTGCAACAAGGTCTCGCTATAAGTAAAATACTTCACTAGTCAAGGCATCTATCTACAGTATACAGAACAAACCGATGAAGATTTCACCGACCATTTTCTTAACAACCTCAATTTTGGATTCCTACCTCTCACAAAGCAATAGGCTGCATTTACAATTATAAGCTGAGCAGTGCCAATGAATCAGAGCCTAATAGTGTATACTATAGTGCAGTCCCACCTAGCTGGCTATGAAATCCAAAGATGAATTTAGCACAATTGGGGGAAAAAAAGTTTCTGTTCTGACTAGTCTTGTGAAGCTGATGTTTACTGATCTTAGGGAAGTCGATAACCTCGATTTATACTCGATTGGCCCAAATTTCGAGCCGAACGAAAAACTGCAGAAGGTGGAAAAACGGCCCCCAGCCAGCCATGATATTCTGATCCAAAATGTTTCTGCCGAATAGGATACACGGGGGGTAATTATTTTAGTTTTTTTAAAGGTTCTATTTTTTCCGCTTGTGGGATTCACTTGCAAAAACTTTTACTTACAAAGACTGAAAAAGGCTAACAGAAAACAAACCTTCGGTTTCATTGCCAGTTTTAGATGTGCTATAGGATCAATGACTATTAACAAACGCATGCAACGTGGATCAAAAACACAAACGTACTGAGTGCGTGTATCACCTTGAATTTAGATTATCTTTAACATGTGACATAATGCCAATATAACTAAATTGATTGTAGCTAGTAACTATACATTATGATTTTCCATACAAGAGTTTTGTTATGCACAGCTACATGAGAAGCTTATGTAAACAAACAGAAAGTCAAGGTCACTCCTGCAGTACTAACCCTCAGTGATCTGTAACATGGCAGCACTTAAAAATCACCGGAGAGCAAGCAGGGAGCACAAGCAAGGGTTTGCGAAATGTCTTCCAAATGCGAAGTGTCTTGCCTGGCAACTGCCCAGTGGCGTCGCACGAGGCCTGCAAGGTCACCAGGATGCCTCACAGCCAAACGCACACATGGCAGGTGCTGGCTGACGAGTTGCTGTGCAATCGCGCTAATGCACCGCATAGTTTCCGGTCAACAGGGTTTTTTGCGATTACGGTGGGCCGCGGAATCCGTCGCTGCTTCCTGACTCTGATTCACATCCTGGACGCATGGGCAAGTGACTGCTCCTCATAGACAGGACAGGAGACAGGTTGGGTAGGCGTGGATTCCTCAGGGGTGAGAGAGAGGAAGTGGGCTCAGGGAGCTCGGGGGGGGTGGGGGGGGTGGGGGGGCGTTACCACCGA
>JAODKN010000039.1:16223514-16245120 GCA_026774425.1 Petrocephalus zakoni | reverse complement strand
CTCCAACACACAGTCACCACAGCCCGCAATGATGTCACAGGAGTCTCTGCACTGCCGACGCAGGAGCCTCTGCTGCGGAGAAAGTGAACGTGGTCCCCTTCCGCCTTGTTACCAGGAAAACCGCACCAAACACATACAATGCAGAGTGTGCGTGTGACTTCGCACGACTGTACGGGAATGCATGACAGCGTGCTCGTGTGAGGACTGGGTGTCTCCGTGCCGCCTGATATGGGAAGGGGGAGTTGGTGGCTCGTTGTCACGGTGATGGTGGTCTCCCCCACCCCCCCCAAAACCAGGGGCCGACATTACGAGAGCGGATGCCACCCGCCCCGCAGCCGGCTGCAAAACAGCCGACGCAGGCGATGCAGGCACGACTCCCTGCTGCTTCCGTGGCCTTTCATCACGTGCGGGTGAATGTTCATTCAGAAATTTCATCCCTTTCCCTAGGCGGCGTGACAGGCTGTATCATCGCCCTAATTTCACGCACAAAGACCTCCCCGATGCAGGCAGCTT
Organism: Petrocephalus zakoni; assembly: GCA_026774425.1. Lineage (NCBI taxonomy): Eukaryota > Metazoa > Chordata > Actinopteri > Osteoglossiformes > Mormyridae > Petrocephalus > Petrocephalus zakoni. The sequence continues at coordinate 16,244,607 of JAODKN010000039.1, read as the reverse complement.
CCCCTTCTGGGGGGGCTGATGGTGGTGGTGGCTTGTGTGTGTGTGGGGGGGGGGGGTGGATAAGGGCATGTAATGGGATAACTGTATGGTATTTCCTGTGTTGGCTAGCACTTGAAATTATTCACACGTCTACGCCTGGCCCGCCTGCATTTTTAACACTTGTGTCCAGCAAATGAACAAGCATGAGGTAGCTTCAAAGACCCTCCCCCCCCCCACACCTCAACCTCAGGCCCTCAGGCCCCCATCAGCTGCCGTTTCGCTGCCACTCAGGAATCTGGCCGCCAGCTGGCGCTCGCATGAGTCACGCACTTCAATTTCTGTGGGCCTTGTTAAAATAAAACAACAACAGAAAAAAAACTGCCTTTGTTGTTTGGCGGCCATGCTTAAAAAATTTGCTTGGTAATGTTTCGGCCGGAGCTGGGGCTGAGTCACACCGTTGCCCTGCGTGTACCAGCAGCAGCTGGAGGTGAGAGGCCGGCGGGTACCTCAGGCTAGGAAGTCAGGGCTTGGCAGGGGGGTCCCATCCATTTAGGACTAACACACAAAAAGGCAGGTCTTCCAAATCTAAGCCAGCTCACATCTGAGGTTAATTTAGAAAAGGAGCTCTTTCCAGTTAACTACCTACCTGAAGTTCCCGTTAACCCTTCCAATGTCTTGCTTCCTTGCACATTTTTCTGTACACATCTAAAAAAAGAAACAAGTTATTTGTTAGACTGATCACGTTGCACTGCTGTTTATAAGGCTAAATACTAACCACCGCTTGCATTTTGCAGTACCCCCTATAGTGAAGTCGATACTGTTGAGACAGACTTTCGCAGAGGTCTTTGAGGTGAATAGCATGTATAGGGCATCACTACACAGGCATTTCTCAGGCATTCGATTGCATATCGTCAGTTAAGTGCAATTTGTTCCACTAAGTTAACTTTGTCATATGAGAAAAAAACCTCCATTCATTAAGGCCAGAAGTTCATTTGATTAGTCATGTTAATTGCATCTGACTCTAAATAAATTACCAGGCCTCCCCCAAAGCTATTTTGAAATAAATACTTTAACCAGCAAGAAATAAACAAGTTTTCAGTTCTCTGCTATGATGTTCTTTTCCTGTAGTAAAATGGCCACCTGTCAGTCAGCTGAGGTTTCTTAGGTTATGTGGCACAAACAAAAAAGTGACATACTCTTACCAACTAAAAGGAAACCCCAATATTTTACGTTTTCTTAGAATGGAAGTTCATGTGCTGTCAAAATATAATACAAGCTACTTGGATTAAAAAAACTGTGCTAAAACCTAAACAGACAAACCAATAACGTGCACCCCAGCACACAGCCCACGCTGTACTGGGCAGAGAGCTGTCATTAAGCGGACAGAGCCTCCCTCAGTGCTGAGACCATGAACCGCATTTGAGGCAATCAGCAAGAAGCACTAGCATCCACCAAGCAAATAAAAAGAAAGACCACATCCATTGTTGCAGACGCAATAGTCTCAGTCAACGTCGTCTCAGCCGGCCAATTAGAATCTGAGTTTATTTGCTCGGTACTCTAACCCAGCATAAATTAAGAAAAACAATAATTACAAAACTGATTTAAGTACGACCTACAGTGCAAATCAGTACAGATTATAGGCAGAAAAGCAGCATTTGTGAAAAGTGCAACATGTACAAGTAAGTACCGCCTAGAAAGAACACGGTAAAAAGCATGCAGAAATCCTCTGACCGCACGCTGGGTCAAGAATCGTCCTACTGCGTTTCGAATGCAAACGAAACTGCATCTGCAGACCGCCCGCTGAATGCAGCTAGATTCCTGTCTGCGCCAGCCATTAAAAGTAGGCTCTGTCTGAGGACTGCCCATGAATATACACACACACACACATATATATATATATATATATATACACACATATATATGTATGTATATATATACACATATATACATATATATATGTATGTATGTATATATATATATATACATATTTAATATTACAACAACAGGCTGGGTTTTGGGTCACCGGAGCAATGCAGACCCCATGGAAACCAGCAGCCTGATTATTATCATTATCTTTACACTCATTATTATTATAAATCACGGATAACAAATTCCTCGCATTCCGCACTTGCCCCGCGGTGGCCGAAAAAGCTGGGACCCCACAGGGATTCTCTTGTTTGAGATGGACCGCATCCCCGCATGTTTCTGGAAATGCTCTGCTCTGCTCTGGGCAGCGAGTCAAAAGAACCAAAGGGGGGGGGTCCCTGCATATAAGATCTTTTATTAGAGTGGTTTCAGTACTATTTAATTTTTAAGTCTTTTTTTTTCCCCTGCAATAAATGGCTTTAATTATGAGCTTGCATTATCAACAAGGGCTCGGCAGCGAGCGCACTATTACCGGCTGACTCCCGGGTGCCTTTTAAGTACACCTCACATCTTGCCAGCTTACCTGTGAGCACAGAGGCCCTCGCAAATCCAAAGAGCTGTTTACATCGAGCCGTTTGCCTCTAATTTGGACCCTTGAGCACACAGATCAACATGCCCCGGTCGCCGATTTGACACGGCAAGATCCAATGTCAGCTGCGCACCTTCCTGGCAGCCAAGCGTTAAAAACTAGCAAATAATCAATGAAATATCACATAAGCATAGGCTGAACTAATTGATTAAAAAAACACTGGCCTTAATCATTTCGATAACCTATCATGTTGTATACAAACAGGTGTTAATTTAACCAGAGGATTTGTTGCTCGTTTGAATCCTAAATTAGGAAATACCATTTTAAAACAGAATCAAGTTGGTACAAACTTTTCATTAAAAGTTTATCTATTTTAGTTCGAAACTATTTTTACTTCAAAATGATTTACAAATGTCTACAGTCGACTTTTATTAAATATATATTTATAAGACTTATATATTGTCATATAAGATTCTACATGCTGCGTAAAAAAAAATGTATCTGATGTCACCAAAATCTAATTAAAACTGGAAATTTAGGCGAAATGACTGTTTAACTTATCAGCACTGCATCACCAGTGGTTGCATGCAATTCACATGTTGTTCTGCATTCTGTTGCATTTTAGATAATTGTTATTGTTTAAATATACAATGAGGCAGAGTTCTTTATTGATTAGTTATCGATTCACAGTTCTCAGTTTCAACATGAACCCCTGAACCTAAGATATAATAAACTGCAGTCAAGGTTCATACACCACGAAGCATAAACATTTTATCATTTATGAAAACAGAATAAATGCCAACTGACGTAGAATCCTAATAAATATACAAACATAAAATATAATATACAAATATAAAATTATTCAATTCAAATTATATACAGAAGTTAATCTCAGAATCACATTAATCTGCATAATTGTTATTTATATTTAAGCTTCCATGATTTTGAAAATTTGTAGTGCTGAGTTAAATCATACTAGTCTAGCACAATCTCTAATACTGACAAATGGCAAATTGGCAATGGCAAATATTAAAAATGTCAAAATATTAACAATCTAATATTTACAAGATTAAACCTGCCCAGATAAGGCTTGAGGACTGAGGATTATAATGCTGTTCTATTTAAATCCTGGTGTAGCAATAGTGTGGGCTCAATTTATCATTTATCATGCCATGGGATGGTCGAGCAGCTCAGCGGGTTAGGTCTCACTGATGCTCAGTGTCCGGAAGGTTGTAGGCTCAAATCCCGGCATAATTGTAGCACTACTGAGCCCCTGACCATGGCCTTTAACCCCAGCTGACCCAGGAGTGTTGCATGCTGACCCAAAAACTTGCTTTCACATGTACATATGGGATGGGATATGTAAGAGACCAAAGTGTGCTTGCAGGAACTGAAACTAAATAAAGTATTTTACCATAACCCTGTTTTGCAAACTTGCTATAACTGCTTTGCTGATACTGTTTGCCTTATCTGGAACAGTTGCGTCAATAATGCATTTCTCAGCCAAGCCCACAGTGCTAGTTATTCCCTCTTCACAGAGCATCGGTGCTGCTTTGCAGTATCACCGCGACTTTTTTTTTTTTTCCCGGAACGTTCTAAAGCCGCATGTTTTGGGTGCGGATTCCGGAACGGCACTAATTCGGGGGAAGTCCACTAATAGGCCAGCCAAGGTGAGACATACCGAGAGAACCCTGTCCGTCCGCCCGAATCACCTGCCTGTCGAACCATAAGACCCGACAGAGAGCACCCATCTGTCAGCCCCGAGCGGCTTTCTGTCTGCCAGCCGGCTGTCCCAGCATCCCTGTCGGGGCGGCTACATTCGGGCCAGTCGCACTCCGCCAGCCTGTGAAGGCTCGCAGTTTAAGGCAGCCGTCTGAGCGGTGGAGGACAGTCACACAGATAAGAGGCCCCCGGAGGGAAACAGAGCTGACCCGAGTTCTGCTGATGCCCGGCGAAGGGGGTAGGGGGGACATTCTAAATCGATATCCATCCTAACCCCGCTGCCCATATGCTTCGGTTTAAGAGAGCGGGCCTGGCAGCAGAAGGGCCGGCTGATTCGCTGTCAGACAGACGGATGGACGGACGGCCGCTCCCCGGCTCGTCCCTGCCTGCCTCCCCACTGCCCAGCAGCAGATCTGCCTCAGCTACTCGCTATTAGCCGTGCAGCTTAAGAGCCTATAAAAATTTGGCTGTGTGAGAGCCCCCCCCTTTTCTGCCGTGTCCTTAAATGCCCTCCTGTCCCACTTGCTCCCTCCCTCCCTCACCCCCCCTTTCCGCTCCTTGTACTCTTCCACCCTGGGAAGATCCTCGTGCCTTTTCTCCCCCTTCCTGTCCCATCTTGCGACACTATTTTCTTTCCCACTCTCCCTTCCCTCTTGTCCTCTTCTTCCCATCTGGCAGCCGTCCTAGAAGCCCCCCCCCCACCCCCCGTCTTCTTCTCCCTCACGTCTATGCTCATTCGCCGTGCTCCGCTCTCTTCCTCGCTGCCATTTTCTTGCCCGCACCTTTTTCTTTTCTTTCTTTTTTACCCCTATCTCACTGCCCTTCCTGAATCTTTTATCTTCCCCTTCGTTGTAAATCCTCGCGACTATCAATCCCCCCCCCTTCCTGTCCCCCCAGCGGGCCCCTGTCGGTCCCCCATTCCCTACCGTCTTTCAGTCTGATGGAGCGAGGGCGGGGTTATCTGCACCGGTTGCCATGGCACCAGACAGCCCTCGCTCTGTGTAGGCACGGAGCATCCTCTCTGCTCCATTTCCCCAGAGCCCAAAGCAGACAGACCAATAAGTGTGTGTGTGTGTGACAGATTGATCGCGCCCGTACCTGAGTGTGTCTGCGCATGTATGTGACAGGGACAGCAAATCGGCGCCGCGGCTGGGCGGTGTGACGTGCGCCTGCCTTCGCCAGGAGGTGCTGCCGCACGGAGACACCAGCCCCTTGATCTGCAAATGTGCTCAGACAGGCCCCTTCTAGGGCCAGCCAGCAAGCCTTGCTGCTGTTAGGAGACAGCTACAGATATCTTCATTTGTTGGCAATGGTAATGGCTTTTTCAAAAAACTAGCCTGATGTCTCCATAGCATTACTGTTAGGCTGGGACCCTCACCAAACGCGATAAAAGTCACGGATAGTCTACTGAAAGGGACCAACGAAACTCGTTCCCTTGGACAACAGCTACTCTGAATGTTGCTGCCACAAAGTGCGATCGTCAATCCATATATCAACAGATGTGACATCCTCTGGCCCCGCGACGATGCCTATGGGCGCGACACAAACGTGCTGCACTCTCAGTGTGACAAGGCCACCCCTGCACTCTGAGCAACGGGAGCCAGGCGAGAGTGTGCCAGGACCACCTCCTTTTGTCTCTCTCCAGGCCCCGGGTGCGAGACGCAGCCCCCCCCCCCCCACACCCACCCACCAGCGCACTGTGGGCTCCTGGTCCCCCTGAATAATTTAGCTGCCTATATGTTCGGCCATCTGTTCCGTTCGCTGTTCAGCTGAGCCCGCGCCGTCCCAGCGCCCCCCCCCCGTTCCTCGTCTCCATAACAGCATCAGATGCACGTTTTTTTTTTCCTTTTTGCACTTCTCAACGGCAGAGGAGCGCACAGCTGGATGCCGTAGAGCACAATTTCCATGGCCCGGCAGAGACGATTATCAGTCTATATGCTGGTGGCTGTCCGTACTGAGGACTGCCTCATTGGTCTATTGACGCTCCTTACCTTGCTTTGTTGAAAAATCACACGTCGGTCTTTCCGAAGAGGGGAGCGGCCACCCTTGTTAGATTTAGCATCGAATTCATGCTTCAGAAGCTGGTCTCACGGGCGACTTTTGGCACCGACATCACGATAAAACGACAAGCCGCCGATGAACGGCGGCAAGGATATTTCGGGACCCCAAAGCAGTTACAGTTATTGTGGCAAAATGGGAGGGGGGGGGGTTAATTTTAGATACGTTTGACGCAGCCATGGGGACACGTTTTTCTAGAAGAAAAAAGCGATTACTTTAGGCAGTAATGGATGTGTTTCATTTAGGTAATTTAGAATGCTCTAAAACACTCATTACTTAACTTCCCAAAGTAACTATGTCACTGACACACAAAAGCTATGGTACAGCTTCTTGGGGGGGGGGGGACAGTTAACTGGGGTATTATTGTTCAGTCGTTTCCATTTCTCAACATCTGTCACGACATTAATTACAAAGTAGGCTTTTGTCTTTATTACTGTGCAATACTAAAGGTTTTGTGTAATATGAGAGCTGGCAAGCTACCAATAAATACACAGAACACCCTAAAACTCGAAGAGTCCTTAACACTCCGAAAATGTCAAACGCCAAACAATAAATATATTCCCTCGATGACACAGTTGACTTACAGCAGTTATTTCCATTGGCGTTTTATACAGTCTGCATGCACAAAAAAGGTGAATTTGAAATAAAGTTAAGTTTAATGATGGGAAATTTGCATGCGGAACGTTTAAAGGGGACCCAACCCCAAATGTCCTGCTGCACGTCAGCATTAGCATACGTCATGACATACTGTCACACACAAGCACACACACACACACCATGATCAATGCAAATTTCCCAGTAGAGGGTGCTGTAACTCCTCAAAACAAAATCTGCCTGTTCCTCATAACTCGGCCAAAAGGCATTCAGCAATGTGTCCCTAACATTTTTCACAAGTTTAAATTGCTATACACTGCTTTCTAGGATCTCTGGGTTGGATCAAATAATGGTCTATTAAGACAAGAAGTCAAACATATCAGTGGTCGATCTGATTCTACTCTAGTTTTTGGAGTACCGCACTGAATATTGGATAACCAAAAACATTTCCTCATGTTCCCCAAGGTTCTGAAGATGTAAAATGTGGCATGTTATTGCACAGTAAAATGACAACCTCACTGTTACCCTGCAAGGTAAAAACTAAACATCAAGGCAATAATCATAATTTCTGCTGAAATTATGGTGTACTAAAGAAGAATGCAGACTAAAATCTAAGGCAGTCTTTCCCAATTCGGTCCTCGGGGACACACAGCTGGTCCACATTTTTGCAAAAAACGTCAACTGTCCGTGGGTCCCCAAGGACTGGATTGGGAAACACTGATCTTAGGGATACAACCGCTGCCAGATCTCTGTGCCATCAGGCACACTACACAAGGTGCAGGGTGTTGCAGGGCCCAATAAGATTTCTGGAGCTGAGGCCCGAAAGGGGTCAAACGTTCACTTTGCTCTGACTTTATGCATAGTGACGCATGCTGTCTTCTTAGATCTCACTTTCGCCTGTTAGGTTGCCCATGCTGCTGGTTGTCCTAAGATAAGCTTGAAAGGGGGCTGCTCTCAGTTTCCTATAAGCTGGCTCAAAATATATATACACTACCTAGTATATTACATAGCATGGCAAATAGTATATAGCAGATCATCACTGTCCAATGAAAAACATTGGAGCAATCGATTATTTCAGGCATGTGAATAAACACATTTTCTCAGAAACTGCTTTCCAAAATAAAACAACTCAGGCACTAGAAAAAAAAACAGCTGTCAGTGAATGGCTGAATGTTTTTAATGGACTTACGTGGATAGGTGTTAGTGAGACAGAAACGTCAGTGTCAACTGGATACAAACTAATCGTGATTTAAATTCACAATCAAAAATTATGTTAGTTAGGGAGCTAACTAACTGATCTAGCTATCAACATTAAGTTGTTAAAAGTCGTAATATAAAGTACTCCGTACACAATATAGTGGAAAGTCACAACGCTCACAAAGTGAGCATACGCGGTTATCTTCAGACAGTGACGACCGTGCAGTTTATCGTTATAAACACCGAAAGCGGAGAGACGAAGAAGGAAGAAAAATAAAGCAAAATATTTTACACAAAGATCGAGATAACGCTAGATAATGCTATCATTCAGCCCTTGCTTACTGATATTCGTTTTCTCTATTATTTGCTTGCTCTAATGTGCGCCATTAAGTGTGACAGACTACTGGGCCCAAACGCAGGGTGGAGGGTGGACCTGAAGCTTCTTCCCCGAAACGCGCCCCCTGCTTCTCCCCCCCTGGCCCCAGCGGGGCTGCAGGAGGGGTGCGGCGGGTCCGAGCTGAACCGAATGAACCTGGGCCCACACAGCACTCCCTCCCCATGAGGTCACAGAGTTTTAAATTCCTCCGGAGCTGTATGTTTACACTTGGAAAGGGACGGAGGGGGCCTCTCGCCCTCTCTCTCTCCCTGACACTGCAACAATATCGCCGCAGTTCTCCGCTCCGACTACCCCCGCCTTCGACTTTACGGACTCGTCACTGTAGGTACAAACAGATTCGTATAAACCATCCTCACAGGGTCTCTGGGGTGCAAAGCGAAAACCCGACATCCCGGGAGCGTCGATCGCACGCGAGGATTGTTGCGGCACCTACATGGGCTTCGCCAGCGCCCTTCTGCCCGTGCTTGTGAAAAGCAGACATAGCCACTGACGCAGGAAAGAAAGAGGTGATATGGACAGACTGGCAACAACGACTAATTAAAAGCATTACTAACTAAAATATGCATTAACTTCAACATACACCCGACTTCCACTTTATACACTTTTGTTGGGCATTCTTAGATACTTAGGTAAATCTTTTTCTAATTCAATTTGCATATCTGGTGGAATACAGTTTATTTAATAGATACTTTTATTGAAAGTGATTTACACTTAGAAATAAACTAGGTCAGACAGTCTATGGAGCAGTTGGGGGTTAAGGGCCTTGCTCAAGGGCCCAGCAGTGACATCACTCTGCTGACTCTGAGATTTGAACCAATAGCATTCTGATTACAGGCGTGGCATCCTAACCCTCAAAACCACATACCACTCCACAGAAAACAGCACACTACTGGGGATAGCTCGGTCTCCCGCTGTGTATAACAGCGTTTATAACGTAAGCGCAAGAAACATTTCTCATGCATAAGAGGACTGCAGCGAGTCTGAAGCCTATCCCAGGCTGCAAGGGGCACAGGGGTGGGGCCTCCCTGGATGGGATGCCAGTCCAATGCGCACACGAAAGGGGCAATTTTGCAAACGGCATTTTGCCTAACCGCATGTCCTTGGACTCCAGATGGAAACCGGAGCACCGGGGGGAAACCAGAAAAACATGGGAAGGACATGCATACTGCACAGGCACTACCCAACAGGGGGAAAATCAGTACTGAATTTTCAGAAATATGTGTTTGAGTCTACAGGCGTACAGTGATTTTGTTTCGCATGAACAGCACTCGGCACATTACAAATGGCTATAAATATATAGTGTATATATATAGTGTATATAGTGTTTATTATATATAATAAATGAGCTGCAGACCACGATTCCAATATCGGGTATCCCAGGAACAAAGTCCTGGCAAACAAAATCGGGAATGTACCCGAAATCTGCTCGAATGAGACCGATACTGACTCCCCACACACACACACACCCTCATCCCGCCCCGTAACTGGACATAGTAAAGACGCAGTCGGGCTCACAGCCCCCACCGTCGATGAGGAGAACTGACTAGCATGTCCTCCATCCACACCTGCCGCTGAAATGAAATATGGCTTTGTTTGGCACCAGCTGAAGTACGGGTACAGCTATGTCCGAATGCCCCTCCTCACGTATCCCATCATGCTCTGCTCGGAGATACACGCACGAGCCCCGGATCGGCCCCTGCAGCACTGTAGGGGGTTCACAACCCAGAACCCCAGTAACAAACCATTACAGGACCAGCCCTCAGGCTACACTTCACAGTTATTTTCTTTATTTTATGTTTTAATTTAATTTCTTATTGTTTACATAAATACATTACTGTAAAATGGTGCTGGTATTACGGACATTATGGTATTGTACCGCTAATAAATAAATGCATGCAAACACATACACCCACGTTTAGTATTACATTTCTTGACAATTTTATCCAAAGTGACATACATTTTTTGAGTAAGCAGGGTCACAGGATTCAATCGGGCGACCAGGTACAGCGTCCTATCCCGCAGAGACACACCCTGCCCCCTGCATGACCTCGTCAATTGTTTAGTCAATTTAGTCATCGATTTATTTTAATAATGTAACAGGTGTTTGTTTCTTATCATGTAAGGGATATTTTCTTGGATGGACTTGCAACGGTTTATAATTTTTCCCATAAGAAAAAAATGCAGATTCGGTGCCAAAAGTCTGGACACACCTTCTGAAAGCATTTGTTTTTCAGCAAGATAACGACCCTAAGCACACCTCGAGGTTCTGCAAGTGCTGTAGTATCTTGTGAACAAGGAAAGAGGTGGAGTGCTGTGACAGATGACCTGCCCCCCCCACCCCACAATCCCCCAACCTAAACCCTACAGAGCTGGTTTGGGATGAGCTGGATCAACGAGTAAGAGCAAGGTAGCCAACTTGTGCTCAGAGCTTGTGGTTACAAGGTGGCCACATCTGGAAGCTGGCTGAAAGAATGCCGAGAGCCTGCAGTGCTGTCATCGAAGCGAAAGGGGGCTATTTTGAGGAGTCTGAAATTTGACAAAACATTGAGATGTTGAACACTTCTCTTGGTTGTCGCAATATTTGAAATGCATTACTTTATTCCTTCGAGGTTTTTTACTGTATGGTGAATAGCTTAACCAAATTAAAGACAAATGCATTAAAAGCAGCTGTCTCCAAACTTTTGACTGGTACTGCATATTAATGGAGCATGAGAGAATGAAAATGAGTGGATAAGTGTGAATGTTTCTGAATTAGACCTCTAAGAGATGCCTTTGCTTGACCAATCTGAAATAATGCAATATTACAGAAATCAAATAAAAAGTTCCTTATCACAATGTAATTTATACCAGATATTAGCAAAGGTTATAGCTTATTCCTTAGTTCTATTCACTTTAAGAAGTTATTGTTTCTGATATGGAGTATTTTTCCAGCTGGTCTTTGAAAGAAGGCATTGCTCATCCAAAGCGACTGATCTAGATCATGATTTTCATATGCAAAATGTTTCCGCTGAATATATCGAAGCCAACGTAATATTTTTGAAGGTAAAACAGAAAAACATCGGGCTCGCATGGGCAAAATACCGGCCACAAGCAAAGGCCCCTCCCAATGTACCGACTGTACTGCAAGGCCACTGGCCCCTGCGGAAAACGGTTTATGCAAAGAATGACCCCAATGAGGAAGCATAACAAATTGCTCCATATTAAGGGGGGGGGGCAAAGGGATATACTCTTCCTTCCAGAAAAGTGTATTGAAAGAGTTGTTTATTTAAAGAAGTGCTCTGGACTCGGTGAATCAAACGGCCCCACACCTTTGAACCCCCCCCAGGTGCCCAGGTGCATTGGAAACAGCCCCCGGTAGCAGGTTAAAGTGTAACTGCGGGCATGTTTACCTTAGCAGGGTCAGCATGGAGCACCCCCTTTGTTTAACTTTCTGGAGAGGTTCGCCCTCAGCGCAAAAGCGCCCACGACCCACAGCGGCCTCCCCGAGTGGCTTCGGGTCAGCACTTCAGTGCACATGGCCGCACGCTCGCTCGCTCGCTCGGATTCACGCGCGTGCACGGAGGAGAGACACGTGGTCACGCAAAAGCCATACGTGCGCTTTCATGTTCGTACCCATGCAAGCAGTCACACACACGCACGTCTCCTACAGATACCTCTTAAAAACACCATTCAGTGGCCCACAACATGCACCCATTTATATGTATATAGCACGACAAGTAGTACATTGTGAAAACAATGCTAAAGTTGTGGGTTCGAGTCCCAGGAAACACATACAAATGGAAAGTCTTCCCTCTACTGTAAATATATGTGTATATATATATATATATACATATATAAACATGACATACACATCCTGGTGTTTGGATATATAAACCATTGTGCTATACACACAACTACAGCTACTCTATCACCACATCATGAACAATCCATAAAGAATGAATCTGGATTCTCTTACACTGACCCAAATTCTATTTCCGTTCTTTATTTTTAATGTAAATGCCAGGAATATCGTCCGCTTACATTTTTTTTTCCGAACTTCCTTGTATCAGAATAACCAGCCAGGGTGTGAGACATTAAACAAACATAAATCTATCGAATTTAACAGAAAACACAGCCAAACAGACACAGGGGAAACTGAAAGGGACAGAAAAATATATATATAACAATATAGCAATAAACAGTCACCATGCAATATCTTTTGCAGTGAAAAATCATAGCCATGTCGAGGTATTTTAATGGATTTGATGCTGGAGACAGTTTAACCAAACCATTCAGAAAAAGTGACAGCGTTGACAGGAGATTACCGAGTACTGATAGCTGCTATGATCATCAGAGGAAACTGGGTAAACTGGTACCAAACATTTAAAACAACAATGAGGCATCTCATCCTGGACATACATGTTGACACTGTGAGCTATGGAAGAGTACCACTGCTAGACGTGGAAAAAGCAGCCAGCTGTGCACCATTTGGGGGGGGGGGACACATAGGGCCCAGTTTCTAGGCGCTGAGAGGACAACAGGCAGAATGGCAGGTGGTTGTACAATGCGGCAGGCAGAATTCAGGTTTAGGGTACGTGGAACTGACGACACATGGGGATTAGAACCGACAACCTTCTGACCACAAGTGTGCTGTTGTGACCCGCGGAGCTACACACTGTACCCCACCTGGTTGGCACTGCCACTGCCTACAGGGAAAGGGGGACGTAGGCGAGTACCCGCACATCCAGAACCGTAACACCACATGGGTGTCCAGCCTCCCAGGGATGCCAGGGTGAGGAGGCGGGGACAGCAGCAGAATGGAGACTTTGCTCCGAAACGGCAGGGGGAACTGCAGGAATTTGCCTCCATCTCTTTTCCTCCCTCCCTCCCTCCCTCCCTCCCTCTGTCTCTCTCTCTCTCTCATCACTCTGCGCAGTCGCTCCGCGCCGCCCAGATCGGGAGGCCCGGGACGGGGCGAGGGGCAGTCAGACAATGGGCAGCCATGGCTTTGACAATGCCGACCCCTCCTGGCCCCCCCCGAGAGCTCTGCTCCCTCACTATGACACTGGCATTTATCCCCCCCCCCCCCGAACCGGGGAGGAGAGGACACAAAGCCAGGTTAAAAAATAGTGGGGGGGGGGGGGGTGTAAAAAACCAGAAAAAAAAGACAGGGAGCGAGAGAGAGAGAGATTGGAAGCGAGGGATGATGGAAAAAAGGCTGAATGGAATGGTAAGTGTGGCGATCAACTCTCACCTTTTGTGCGACTTCCTTTCTTTCCTTTCCTTGTGTTCGAAATCCCCCCCCCCCCCCACCACCGCCCCGACATTTTTGCATATTAATCCGTCTTAAAGTTCTGGGGCCAGGCACCGGGTTTCTGGAGAACCCCCGCTTCACGCCGGTATACGTTTTCCTCTCTTTTTCACAGGGATCCTGTTCAGACCGTGTTCTTTGCGGAGTGTTCCGGCACGCAGAAGGAATCTGCGCCGTTTTGCCTTCGTGTCCGGTCCTTCCTCCAACCTCCGCCTCCGCCTTCATTTATTACTGACTCAGAGGGTGTTAAATTCAGTATTTTTCCTTTATCCCCGAAACAAGCAGAGAAGAAAGTGGGGTGTTTGCGAGCTGGTGTGTGCGAGTGAGCCCGTGCGTGTGTGTGTGTGTGTGTGTGTGTGTGTGTGGACGCGTGCATGTGAGAGAGGGTGCCGTGCAAGGATGTTGGCGCTCCTTGAAAAGGGGCTTAGGGCACACTCTGCGGTCGCCCCATTGTTCAGTTATCGGGACTGCCGGTTAGTCGTCAATGGTGTGGGACCCTGACGGGGCAGGTGGGGGGGAGGGGTGCAGACCGACCCCATCATGTCTGACGGCATGGGGAGACTGGTGACTGATCCCTGAAGCGGTGAACGAGACAAAATCCCGTTTTCTTGCACAGCTTTGAGAGGGAAGCTGAGTTGCTTTTTTTTGTGTCACACATCAAAAACACTTACATGCACGAAGTAACATGACAGGGGGCAAAGTAGGCAAGGGGGGAATATCAACAGTGAACTTGCCAGTCCTGGGGTCAGCCGAGAGGGTGTGTTGGGGGGGGTGCTGGAGGATTGGGGTTAAACACCAGAAAACGAGACATAAGCAGTGCTTTAATGGTGTCTGAATGCTTAGAATGAAAAAAACGAAATAATGCAAACATCCAATAATTATTACATCTGCCAAACAGAAAGTAACAAACAACTACCAACCCCACATTGTTCTTATTTTAGCGCAGGATAATGAACACCCACAAAAATCCCGTCATCTATATGAAAAGACGATTTAAATGTGAATAGCCTTCGATTCTTTATTCCCATGAAGACTGAGAGGCGTAGGCCTCCATGCGGGAGAGACCCAGGCAGACATGTTTCATGCTGTCAAGTGCACGCGTGTGTGAGTTACAAGCGGCCTCGCGTGTGCGGGTAGGCGCTAGCCGGTGACATGCATAGTCACAGATCCTGTAAACGTGTGTCTGTCTGTGAGGAGGAAGGCACTGGAGACGCATACAGATGCCATCTGGCGAATGTGTGTGCCTACTAGCCAGACGACGTGATAGAAAGCCCTGGATAGCGTGTGCAAGCACGTGACACAGGTATAGAAATATATTTTCTAGAGTGCACGAGTGTAAACATGGCCACTGTCTGCTGTGTGTGTGTGTCAGAGGGAGCAGATTTGGGTGCTGTGTGGTGCATAAGCCTACAGGGATGAAGCAGCCCAGTAGATCTAAAGCGCTCACACAGTATGTATTATTTATGGAGCCCGCCGCAATGGTGTCAGAGCCAAATTGAGATGTTATTACGCCTCATACAGTGACAGGCTGGGTAGGCAGGCAAACGACGAGCCGTGCAAGAGCCCGATGCAGCCACGATTACACCAGAGCGATGATGCTACACGCCAGCCAGCGCTAATGCTGTTACTTAATTAATGTCTGCCCGCCTCCTAATGACACACGGACCAGAGCCAGGCCTGAGATTCCATCCCCTTCGAAATGGGTCTTTGAGAGGCAGGTGCATCCCGGTGAAGTGAGAGGGGGGGGGTGTTTCTCAGGCACTTGCAGCTACATTTCTTCAGCAAAACTATATGAGTATAATAATAATACATTTTATTTATATAGCGCTTTTACATTAACTCAAAAATGCATAGTAAAATGACAAGAACTGTCCAAAGTGCTAAGTTAATAAAATTCATCACAGTGAGAGGTTGTTATTATTATTATTTTTATTATTATTAACCATCCATCCATTTTCTGTAACCGCTTGTCCCAATCAGGGTTGCTGGGGGGTCCAGAGCCTATCCTGGAAGCTCTGGGCGCAAGACAGGGAACAACCCAGGACGGGGAACTAACCAATCACAGGGCTCACTCACACAGGCACACCTATTATCATTATTATTATCATTATTATTATTATTATTATTGGGATGCTGTGGTCTTGGATCCCTATTCTTTTAGTTATAATTATTACTACATCAGCAGCATTATCAAGGGTGCAAAAATCCATCCATCTAGCAATTTTCTATAACCGCTTGTCCTATTCAGGATCGCTGGGGATCCAGAACCTATCCCTGAGAACATCCCGGGACAGGGCGCCGGCTCATTCACAATGGCGTAAAAACTAATAATACTAACAAAAAGGTACAAAGGAACTCAGGAGGGCCTTTTCAGCAGCTGTTTGCCTTGGCTGCCCTCACTGTGGAGTGATGAGGTATTCGGAGCGAATCTATGGGGCATTCGACACAGAACACCTGTGAGCAGGGACGGGATATGGGGGGCTTCTCTGAATCAGAACAAAGGGAGGGGATTTCCAGCACATAGTGGATAGCAGGACACCGGCAAAGTACACGACTGGGGGCCACGGCGCGGCATAGCGGCAAAGCCACTCACTCCCCCCCCCCTCCCATACCCAGCACAAACGGCCCCATCAGTCTCTCCAAATAAGAGTCAACCAAACATGCAAAATGATGCAACTTCATACACATATGCTGGGAATGCTCTGGCCGAGGCAGAAAGATAATTAGAAAAGCGTGTGCCAAACCAGAATATGTTTGTAAATGATCTGAGCTTAAATATGAATCTTCAAGAAATAATCACAACCTGAAAGGTGCCCTATTTTTCCACCGTTAATGAGGCACGCAAAACCTTCTGGAACAGAGGAGTCTCTAGGAGAAACTGATCTGAATCTCAGACATTCAGCGAGTGGGAAATGGTAATTAGGCTCCAATTAACATACGGCTTCGCACAAGCGCTGGCACGTCCTATTTTGAGAAGTTAGTGGTGATTAAGGTGCCGTGACGGCATCGCGGCATGGGATGCGGGTGCCCACGATTTGAGATTTGAGCTACTGCTGCGTGCCACTTTTAAAAAAAAATATAAAAAAGCATCTTAATGCTCCACACCAAGGGTCCACAGTCAGACCGAAATTCCGCCGCGTGCAAAGACGAAGTAAGGATTAAATAAGGGAACAGGGCCCTCTGCAGGTTGCAGGTCTAAGCCAGGCTCTGTGCTCCACAAGGCGGCAACACTGCGCTCGCCCTTCTGCAGGGCAATTAGACGTGCACACATATTCACACACAATAAATGCAGCTAATCAGTGTGCACTTCTCTCTTTACTCTAATTAACAACAATTATCCCGTAACCATGAAGACACCGGGATAAAGAACCACACCAGAAATGCGTGGCTCTTTTAATTTCCTAAAACCGAAGCAGGGGAAAAGCGCGCCCATCTCGAAAAGGGCAGCTTTGTGTATGTTTGTTTGTTTTCTCCAAGTTTCACTGTGGGAACAAGCTTCAGATAAATCAGGTCATTCTTGTGTGCTCATAAATGCTCGTATGCCAACACAGGCAGCCACGCGGTTAATGTCACCGCTGTCACATTGATGGGGGGGGGGTTGGTTCTGGGGAGACAGCAACTCCTTCACAGTCCTGTATTAGCTACTTGACAAATCGGTAACGTCGCAGGGAGGTGGGGTAGAGGCGGAGAGCGAGGGAGGATATCTCAGATTATTCCCCAGTAGTGGCTGCGACATGAACATGCTTCTGACCAGCTGGTTCAAATTGATCCCCTTTATGACCTCCTGAACATCAGGCAGCAGGTGACTGCATCCAAACATGCCGGCATCCCAGCCTCCCTCTCACCCTTAAGTGTCCTACCCGCTCTCTTTTGTCTAAACCCCCTCCCCAACAATCGCCCTCTGTGAGGAAGGGGATGGAGATGGGGAAGGGGATGGCGATGGGGAAGGGGATGGCGATGGCGTGACAGACAGTGAGGTAAGAGGGATTTTTTTTTTCTTGCCTTTCTAAGCAGCCTGGCCATGACACTGAAAGCTGACTGATGGTGCCCATTTAAGGACTCCAAGGTAATACCAGGATGTGCTGACACGAGGAGAAAAGAGCCTGAATCAATCCCCTCCTCGCCGGCCCTCGGAACAGATTGCCCCTTTGTTGTCCCGCATTCTACCTGGAGTGCTCTGCGAAACACTGCACACGACGATGGTCATGTGCCTGCTTTCACCGACACCCAAGCACTTCGACGACCCTGCAGCATCAGACGGAGGATAGCACAGGTAAATGGCCAGACCTGGCACCGGCAGCTTGTCGGCTCAAGCCCCGGGGGGCAATGGTGGTGTAATATCCAGCCAAAGTACGTAATATGAATCGAACGAATAGTTCAAGTGACAAACTAACAGTCATAATAATTAAACGCCTCTGGCACAGTAGCAATGCAGGAAAAGACATAAAACTGGCTTCAAAGTATAAGTCTCAGTACTGGCAGAGTTTTTGGGACGTTCGCCACTCCGCCGTGCTGCCAGCAGGGGGCGAGCCTGCCCCTCGTTCCTCCTTAGGCCTGCTACCCTGCAATTCCGTTCCAGTAGGGAGGCAACACAGGAGGGCTAAAATCCGTGAACACCTCCCCTTACCCCTTACTCCTTACCCCTTACCCTCTGCACCCCCCCCCCCGACCCCCCAGACAGCCTGAGCGACAGGCCTTTGATCACCACCCCGGTCCCTAACTTCCCATTCAGTGCCCATGACATGTTGTGGGAGAGTCAATACGGTCCCCCAGCTTATCTTCAGCTCAGCCTTGCAGTGTAAACACCGTGCAGTCTTCCCTAACGCAGTCCTAGCCACACTCACCTACCCAAGCTCCCCTATAAGAGGATGGCCCCTCCAGAGCCCAGATTCTCAAGTCGCGGCGTGGATCTCCGAAGGGGCTGAACCTCCGTCTCCTGGCTCCAGTCTCGCGGCGGTCCGTCCACCATCATAAACAAGCACACAGTTAATGTCACGGCAATCAGATTGATGAAACAGGGCGTGGGGGGGTGGGTCCCTTCTGGCTGCTAAACCACAGACATGTGAGAAAGAGAGGGAGGGAGGGAGAGAGGGAGGGGGCTCCTGTTTTATAACTGCCTTGCTTGTTTAATATGAGCTTACAGGGACGCATGTGTGCATGTGTCAGTGGTCGCTGGCCTGTGGGTTTCTTATGTGCCATTATGAGACTGTCTGTATATGTATTTAGTGTGAAGGAGCCAGGATCCGTGTGTGAGATGGTGCCTTTGTGTGTGTGTGTGTGTGTGTGTGTCTCTGCCTGCATGTGGAGCAGCAGAGAGTGGATGCGCTGCCCCACATTCTGCCAGCTTATCTGGGTCGGTGTGGCAGAAGCTAATTTGGCAGAGAGGCCCTGGGAGAGATAGAGAGAGCTGGTGGGCTATTTTTTCCAGTTTTTTTTTTTTTCTTTGGGGTGGTGGGTGGGTAGCAGGGCAGCGTAGAGGTGGTGGGGGCTCAGACTAAAATAATTACCTGTCACAAGAGCAATAGTCTGGCCAGCAGTCATTTTGCACCGTGAAATCAAATCGTCTAGAAAGATTAATAGCTCTTCCTCTGTTCTATAAGCTCCATCTCTTCCCCGTAACGGTGCTGCTTCCCCTGTAACCATGCTGCCCTAAATGCACGCGCGCCCCAAAGACGCTAAGGCCGGAGACGCAGCCGGCAGGCCTGTCTCCAGGAGTCTCACTCGGGTCACCTTCCTCACAGGTCACCAGGTATATTTACCGAACATATTGGCCAATTTCAATTGGCGCGTTTTCTCATCCCCCCAGAAAAGGGACGACTGTAATAAGGGCGGCGTGCCAAGTACATTTCATGAAAATGCACAATGCTATATAAATCTGGATGGTTCCATTCAAAGGCTGAATAAACAAGGAGGAGAAGCAATTTGAGCAGAACAGAAGGCGGCCATGACGGCACTTATAAACAATCCCTGCCCCCGCCGCAAACTGCGATTTGCTCACATGCCTGCCCTCATCCACACATCAGTTTACATTCATCAGTCATTAAAGGATTCTCCCCCTGAACGCTAACCCGTCCGGCTTCCCGGTTTCGGCATGGCCGTTCTCAGCTGGGGGCACAGACAGAGGGGGGAATTTGGCTTTTTCACCCCCTTTTTTCACCCTCCCCCCCCCATCTCTCACTCATGGCAAGCGAGGGGACTGACTTACCACAACCTCCCACAAAGAACCATAACTCAACTCCCGAGACCGACTGGCAAGCTGCCCTCTGGTTTGGCTAATGGCAGCAATCGTCTGCTTCTGAAGCAAAAGTGTGGGAGCACACTGTCCTTTCTGACTCCTGCCATAATGGGACAGAGAGCATGAGCTCCAGCAGGCTGTCTGAAAAGGGGAGGCCAGCGCTTTCTGCGCTAATGAAAGCCGGCTTTCTCAGGCCTTTGGCTGCGGCGCTCAGTAGAGGCTTGCCATTTTAGGGCCGCCTCTTCAGAGTAGCTGTCACCCCCTCCATTCCACCCCATTGAAACCCTGCCACCAAAGAACCAAATATACCTGATCTCAGCCACCACCGTGATCAAAATATAACTCAACTCTTACGGATCAGGAAGTCCAACAGCACACTTAGAGGCACACAGACACCTCTGATGTGAAAGTGATTAATTGTCGACACACATCACAATGAAATCTTCTGCAATTAACCCATATATGACATAACAGTGGGCAGCTATTATTCAGCCCCCAGGGAGCACTACCTTGCTCAGGGTACCTCAGTGGTGTACTTGGCGGTCAGCAATCTTCCAAACACTAGTTCACTTCCCTAATCATCAGGCCACCACTACCCCATCTGATGTAACACTCATCGCCATTAACAAGGCCTAAGGCAATAAAACTAAATGCTAAATTATCATTCTACAAAACTTTAACTACGACTTTTCTGCCAAAATATACATTTTCGATCCACAAATGGTCCGGAGGTCTGTGGAATGAATTCACCATTGGGCCCACCATTGTGCATGACCCCTAACTGGTCCAGGGACTGGATAAAAGCGTCTGCAAAATAAGTAAATGCATAAAAAATCCACCTTCCTTAGAGGTTCTGCTGTGGCCTCTGTCAGCATGTTAACACTTGATAATAGTAGAATAGTTCTACACGTTTCTCCCATGACCCCACACTACGCGGGGATCCGTCGAATTGAGCGCACATTTCTAACTAACATTCATACTAACATTTCTGAATCAAAAAACACATCTCATTAATACATAATGGACTTGTATTACACAAAAATGGAAAATGATTATGCTATTGGCAGTTATTACATTAATGGTAGTTACTACATTATTGGCTGCTACAGACCCCTACAATTGTGACATTGCGCAATGTGTCTTTCAGTTAATTGTGTCTTTTAAGC
>JAODKN010000039.1:16170319-16187699 GCA_026774425.1 Petrocephalus zakoni | reverse complement strand
TCCACTCCACACTCTCTGTACAGTGAGATGCATCGGCACATCGACGCCAAACGAAGCTAACAGACTTTTCTCTCTAACGATAACCTGTTTCATTGCACTGTTCCATAGTACATACTGTAGTCGCATGTAGCGGTATGTAGCCTACAGCCTACATGTATACATATAAAACGACAATATAATAAACTGTTATATAACAATTAAGATGGAAAAATGTCCTTGATTAACCCGCGCCTATTACTGTAAGCCGTTTCCCTAACTCGAAAACTCTCTAAGTCGAATTTTTTTTTTGGTCCCTTTGAGTTCGACTTAGCGAGGTCCGACTGTAATATGAAACTGATTTGATTTTCCTCACATGTATATACTTTCTTTGGACTTCTTTTTGACAAATTATTTTCCACAACCTGTTATACAAACAGCAATTTTCTACTTCAATAGCTTCTTTTCATACCAATTATTTGTATAGTGAAAGGTGGACGATGCTTGTAGAAGACGCCGCAGAAATATCCGTGAATCCTAAATATTCAATTCAATTCAATTCAATTCACGGCAGGTACACATTAACAGGCAAGTATGCGGATGTGTACAGATCATTTTACCAGGATGACATGAATCAGCAAAGCTGGTTTTCAAACTTAATTTTTCTCAAGTTATAATATCTATATAAATGCAACATCCTTTGAACTAACTTTTTAATGGGACAGAGAATCCTCTGTCCCACAGACAGGGACACCAACTGTAGAGTTATAAAGAAATATAATGTAAGTAAATGGTCATTGGTGATTTTGTACCTTTCATATGAGTGCAGATTAGCCCACACAGAGCTATCTTGTTTGGAGAGTACACAGAAATAGGTCAGCACATACAATGCCCACAGAAGGATTTCAGATTTTCTCATTTTAGAGAATCAGATGGTGGCCGCCAAATGCGTAATGAGAAACAGCTTCTCGAACGCGATGGTACTGATAGCGTCGATAAAGTTACTGACGCGATTGACGGGGGTGCTGCCAAAATGGCACACAGCTCAGACAGACAGAGCACCGCGAATGCTAACACCAACACCTCGCGTCGCTGCACCCCGCCTCCCGAAAGTGGATCTCTACTGCCCACCACAGGAGAGACGCGGTAATACGACCCCGCTCCTGTCTGTTCTCTGGAATCCTTATAGTCTCCCTCCTCCTCCCTATGATACACACAAACAAAAAATTATTGCTATCCCCTACATTAAATAGTGCATACAGTATGGCCCACCACTATTCCAACA
Source organism: Petrocephalus zakoni (assembly GCA_026774425.1). Classification (NCBI taxonomy): domain Eukaryota; kingdom Metazoa; phylum Chordata; class Actinopteri; order Osteoglossiformes; family Mormyridae; genus Petrocephalus; species Petrocephalus zakoni. Next base: position 16,186,438 of record JAODKN010000039.1, on the reverse strand, counting down.
TCCATTCCAATAAGTCAAAGGTCAAGATCAATACAGCAAAACACCTGCACAGCTTCCATAATGCCAGGACTTTTTAACCTAATCTATCAGCATTAGCAAGCATTTGTATCTGTGACTTCTGACCAGCAGCGGCCATGGAATCAAGGGACTCTCATCTCACGGTGAATTTCAGAGCAATCAGATAATGTCGATCGGTAATTTGTCCATCCACAAGCAGGTTAGTTAATGTAATGACCTTCTGTCAGCCAATGATTACTCGCCACAGGCCTGGCGTGCTTGCAAATCACCTGTGACATCATATTCCTTCGGCTCATGTCCACCCCCCAGCTTCAGTTGATAAGGTCTGCTTACACTAAGAAATGTCACTTAACCAGGAGCTGGAAAATTTTTTCCATTAGAGAGAGTCACTTTCCATTAGTCCAGTGTTTCAAGAGCCAGTGAATATCAGAGCATCAAACACAGCTGTGCTTTTAAGCTACATCTCGGAGGTATAACTTACTGCAGATGAAACCCTAGGGAACAATACGTCGGGCAGTTATATCTTGTATCTTCTTTACCGCGACGTGGCACAAAATTTTTATGAAACAGGCATGCAAATGATTTTTAATTAGACCACTGACTCTCACTATGAACTTTTTATAACATTCTTTTTATTTATCCAGAATTATTTTTTTTATGGGTTTTGAATAATTGTCTGCATCATCACAAACAACAAAACAAAGCACAAGTGGGTCCACCCGGCACCTCTTAAACGCAACAGTCGAAAGGTGTCAGGGTTTAATGCTCGATCCTAAAAAAGATCCAGCAATAGCATTACAGGCTGTCTCCAAAATTAAAGATAAAAATGGCCGCATACTTCTACTAGCGTCCTGTAGAGTCCGTGCAGGTTGTGGTTTAGGGGGTAAGAGGGGATGAGATCAGCATAAACGTAGCAGCTAAGCGTGTGGCCAGAGACTGTGGCCCGAGTTCGCCAGTGCCGGCAACTAGTCCAGCCGGAGATAAGGACCCTGGGAAACAGATCGCCAACAGCCGGGGCTAAGCTGATTGGGACGTCATTCAAGACAATTAATAAATATAATGAAAGGCAGCTGATCCTCCATGCAGAGCTCAGATTAGGGCCCCTAATGCTCTCCTTATCTCGAGCAGGAGATTGGCTTGCCCAAGGCCAGCATCACGGGCAGCCAATCAGATGAAGCACAGTCAAATGCTGCAAATGACAATTCCCCTTACCAAACACCAACAGTGCATGATTGTTATAGATGTCTAAGAGATTATGTACAAAAAAGGAACCAGCTGCCAGTGTTATAAAGAATGGCATAGAGAAGCAGTCATAGAAATATGGGGAAAAAAAAAACAAATATTAATCCACACATAGCATCAGAACATCGGGAAAACAAAATTGTGATGAGAGCCATACTTACACTTGGCTACATTCTTCGTGCATTATTCATTATTCTGAAAAGCTGCAATATCAAAGTATCTCAGGGTGGTGGTAGGTCAGGATACCTGGTGGATTTGCAGTATTATAAAGATGTGCTTTTAACTCATGTGGCAATAGACTGACACCAGCCATCCTAAATTATTCAATGCATACATACAACGAGCTGAAGATCTTCAACCTGCACATCCTAATTTTCCTGCCACTGCCTGACAATTTCGGAATAAAACATACCATTCCGATCTATCTTTGTATGCATAGGAAAAGGTTGCACTTCCTCTGCAGGCCTGCAAATGATGCCCTTCGTGTTTGGTTAAAAACTGGGTGCAATTTGATTGGATAAAATACAGTGATGCGTTTTATTCTGTACTGGCTTTTCAGCTTGGTAGGTTATATCTTTGTTATGCAGAGTCCAAACTAGAAGCAGATGATAATGACTTAATCATAAGTTTAGTGACTTATGATCCATATTTATAGGTACTTAGCAGACTGTTTAATTTTTTTTCAGTTTGCAGTTTTAAAGTTTCTGCCGAAATATACAGCCAAATATTGTTTAATGAAACTGTCGAAGTATCTGCTCTACCTCAGACATAAGGCGGATTTTTTTGGTGATAAATACTTTACTATCATGCTACCTGCTATCTATACATGAACAATAGACCAGCATCATATAGGATGTATTAGGAATACAACAAAAATCACAAGGCTATTCAACATTCTATAAGAAGTCAAATAATCCTGATCCGCAAGTAGCATTCAACTAAGGACTTGGGAAGTCCAGTACAAAGTCTGGAATATAGTATTGGTCACCATGGATCAAATGAAGTCTGCCCTAGGTACCCATCACCACACCAAGAGATTTGCAAACCTCAACATAGAGCAGGCTCTGCTACCCACACCCCTGAACACATCTGGTTCTAGTTCAACAAAAACCATTGTTTGCCCAGACAGTGCAGTTCTGAAATCCCCCCCCCCCCCCACTAAGTTAGTTTAATTTTGATTGGGTTTTATTTTTTGAGATCGAAAGGGCTTTTCTAGGATAAGATATCTCTCTGCTGAATTCACTTGGATCTAAGACCATCAGGATCAGATATACAAAGATGAAGAGAAAGTGGAGGTTAAATCAGGACAAGGGGAACAGATATTGCATGTCCCTGGCTGGCTCCAGCATAAACTCGTTGCCCAGCTTTAAACCGTCTGCCGCTGAGGCTGGCTGAAACTAGAGCCCCTTGCTAGTGCCAGCCACTACACCGGGTAAAATTAGCCAGAGCCCCTCCAATATGGGGAAGGGGGGATGGGGGCGGAGCTATCTGCAACACATCGGGGAGCCTGGGAAACAGCGCTACATGAGATTTATCCTTCTCTCAATTCGCCACCCACGATTCCCTTTCATCTTTCTAGCTCATCATCTCCGCCGAGTAGAAAGCTCACCTCATCTCCTGAAAAAGGCACAGGCGTGTCTTTCACAAAGCTGCCCCTGCCTCTACTGCCCCTGAGCTGCTGACAAGCCACAGGACATTAATTCCTTATCCGGCCTGTCCAGAGGGCCTGTCTGAGACACAGCATTCAGAAAGATTACAATGCACACAGCAGGAGAGACAATGGCCACCTTATTGCAACCATCAGCTAACGGAAGCCTTTTACAGCATTTGAAGGTTTTCAGACGTTTCCTTTGTGCAGCGAATGGAAAATTAAGGTTCGTCCTCGTTCCGAGATAATTGTGCGCATTTAGTGACATCTAGCGTCCATTTGCTACAACTACACATTATTGGCGACAACGACGGCAGACGACAAATGATGGTTGCCGCTAAAATGATACCTAGACCTGCACATACTGTCGCCCCTATACAGTAAAAGTTGTACAGTTCTCTAGATAATATTTTTGTTGAATATAACATTTTACTTCGATCATACTATTGTGTAAAACCCATTACAGAAATTTTCGTAAACTCATATGAACTGCCATACTTACCTCTTAGCTGAACTGCATTATGCAATTTGTATAAAATTATTCAAACAGTAAGACTGTGTTGTTGATAGCTTAGAGACATTAGAAAACAGAAACACAAAAGACAAACACATTACATGTAAGATGGTACACTACCCCTGCTAACTGACATTTGTTTCTAACTTGTCTTCCCCCGGATATTTTCGGCTATAGTTTTCGCAAATATGCGTAGTCAAGTACTTATTTAAATTACTGGTATAAATTGTGTGGTTACTTAAAACTAAACTTAAAATATTAGCTCTAAACTGGAGATATTAATTTAATTCACGCCGCGCGAAGATTTTTTCCTGCGTCATTATATCGTCATGCTGGTATACAGCGCCACCTAATGGAGTTGTTATAGGATTGCGACTTTCTGTTGGATCAATACCAATGAAACGGGTGGGCGACGCATATCAGGGTGAATTGCAAAAGTATTACTTAGTGAATAATAGTCTGCCTAAATCTATCATTATACGCCTCCTTACAAAGAAATGACACTGCTTATGGCAATAAACATTTATTTGCAAACATAATTTATATTTTCCTTAAGCAAAAAATCATTATAATAGTCATTACCAATCATTTGCAACAAAATAGAATACACATTCTTTAAAAACACTATTTTGCAGCTGCATATAAAATTAACAATAATTTAAATATATAAAGCATTCAGACACGTTTTGTTGTCGATGTTGCGGTTGTTCTTGTTTTATTTTTCAAGTAAATAGTTCGCCATGGGGCCGGTTAGTTTGCACTCGCCCTCTTTACCCTGTCCGCTTACGCAAAAGCACGGAGCAAACCTGTGAATGCAATTTCATTAACTTCAGTAAGCATGAAGCAAGTAAATATCCTCCATTTTAACACAGACAGGGCAAACAAGGAAGCAAAAAATTATGTAATTGAGGTGAAAAAGAGGAAAAATCAACCACTGATTTCAGAGAAAAGAAATAAATAGATATATTTGAATTCCACAGAAGTCTGTGCAAGAGTCTTTACTTTTCTAAAGTATGTATAAATAACCAATGGGAGTTGTATGTATTGAGATGTGCGTGTGTGTATGTATATATATATATATTATATATATATATATAGAATATTAAATATATACACACACACACACACATATGGTAAGATCTCAATGTTTCAAAGGTCTTCATATTTTATAAAGGGATTAAATCAAGTTGCATAATCAATAATTGCCACTTCAAGTGATTTAATAAATATGTATGGCATAAGTCTTAATAAGACTAAGAAGTTGCTCCATAAAAGCAGTATGTAACTAAATATCATTGATATATTAGTCAGTGTGAAGTGCCACAAAGGCATATAGCTCAACATAGGGACACAGAGCAGAGGACAATATATTCTACAACCGTACAGTTACAACAGACACATAACGCCTGTATGTCTGATTACAGTTAGCTGTTGTCGAATTCACGCATTATACTGTGTATTCAAAGGTTGCTTGGGGGGTGCGATTGAGCAGGAAACACACAGCAGTTCCCTCATTTCCATTTCCACACAGGTCTGATGACTCGACGTGGTTTAAGCTCACCTGACCATCCTGATACGTTAAGGCTGTCTGCTTTCTAATGAAGCCTGGGCTGGGTCTGGTCTGCATGGTCATGTTAGATCTGCCCTCTGCCTTACGCAGGAATCATTCGGCATGGCATCATTCAGTACCATGATATACCAGGAAAAAAATAAGTCCAATATGTAAGGAATATAAATGTTTAAATACACAGCACGTAGTACCATTCAAAGACAGTCTCTTCTGCATAACTGTTGGCCTGTTGCAGTAAACCAGTAAATTTTCAGTGCTATATGAATGTACTGTTAAAGATGGTTATTAATATTTTAAAATGTGAAATTGATAATATCGATACATTCTACTCTATTTCCGCAATACTTTGGCATAAAATATTTATAGTTTTAATTGAACATTTAAGTCTTAATCACTTTTTTAAGTATGTTATACAACCTAATTGGATTACTGTTCATTTCAGCACCGACACAAATTGGTCGTTCCAACTATAACCTGTCGAATGCACTGATATGATACGCCAATTATTAAAATTTTTCTAGAAGCTTCAACCCCCACTTTTTAAGTTAGAGAATCAAACAGCCCAGCTGTCTTCCACTGTTCCTTCACATAAAGCTGGCGTTCAGGACCGTTTGAGGTAGTAATAACAGAAGTGGAAGACGGCACACTCCTCCTTGGCTACTTCTCATCAATAATCGACGATGGCACCGCCCCCCCCCCCCCCCCCAAACGGCTGAGCACACCAGCACAATGGATCATGTGGGTTTCACCAGCACAATGGATCATGTGGGTTTCACCAGCACAATGGATCATGTGGGTTTCACTTGCTCCTGTGAAGTCATTCTGCACCTTGAATGTAAGGTGTAAAAGCGCCACACTGTGGGCCTTGTAGGCCTGCAGAGACCGGGGCTCAGCGGAAGCTGGCGATCAGCCCACTTGTTGGCCGAGAGAGAAAAAATGGTCACTCGCACCTTCTAGCCAACTGGATGGGCAAAGAAAAACAACTCTAGGGGCAATAAATAAGAACATTTCATTGTTGATAGAGCAGGTTTCCAAAAGCCAAACTAACAGGCTAAGCAACTGCCACCAAAGTAGACTCATTCTTGCCCAGCATGAACCATAACAGGTACATCACAAAAAATGGCCTGGTTTAGCCAAAAGGAAGCGCGAGTCAACCATTTCCTGAAAGGGGGGGAGGGGATTATAAAGCAGAAACTGAGGCACAAACTCCTGGCAAACCTGCTGAACTGGTCTGGAAGACAAGATAATAAAATGATGGAGATCTCTCTCCTTATCAGTCACATTCATGGTCTGGAATCCTCTACCCTGCAACATACCCAAGACTCCATATTCCCCCCATGACTCACTCTGCCACATCCAGAGACCAAAGTACTTATCCAGTTGAATGAATACAACGTCTGTCATTAGCTGCATGTGACGCTACCTGTAACAGATATGTGCAACCTGTTGGCTAATGCAGAGTGCACAGCTGAGTTCGAGCTAAGGCGTCCATGAACTCTTGCAGGTATGGTTTTCTACATGGCACATTTAACCGATTCTGGCAGCCAGGATCTGGCTAAACTGCACAGTCTCGGGTCCTCAGGAATTACACCGCATGACTGCCTCATTGGGTACCATCGGTGCCTCAAACGCTGCAGGGCTGCGAGTTGGATCAAAACCCAGATTTGCATGGGAGCAATCAATAACGAAGTCCTGGCCAGGATGTACCTTGTCTTACCGTACTTCCTGGAACTGACTCCATATCTTAGGCCAGATAAGCTATTATTTGCAAAGGAGAGATGGATTACCTTGGGTATCCCTGTAGACAGACCCCTACTGCTACAAGTCTAAGTTTGCGATTTTCTTCACATTGTGCCGCTTGGGAACTCACCTAGTGGAGCTGGTTCAAGCTCAGATTTGGCAGTGGGACACAGCTGTCATACCATGGAGGCAGACATATTTTGCCTGAAATGGTGTAATAAATACCCAATTGTATAAGAGTATGAATTTGAAGGCCATTACAGTCACTCTAAAGTGAACCAATCACATGAAACTAAGTAGAAAAATAACATGTGTCCTCTGGTTCTACCACTAAACCATCAAGGTATCCTTGATTGTCAAAGGGCCATTTGTTTGTGCTTTCCACATCTTCAACTTTCAAATTGACTCCAACTTTGTGGTACCTTCTGTCGTCTATGGGGGGCAGCACATCTTTTGTTTTTGGGGTGAAAAGGGACCGGGGGGGGCCTCGCGCGCTTTCTGACCACGGGATCACAGCAGCCAGGTGAACAAGCAGGGGGGAGGGACCTGAACGGAAAGTGTGAGCCTTGGGGTCGGCAGAGATGCTCAGCAAGGCTTGCCTTTGCCCTTAGTGGCCAGCAGGGGTCCCAATACTTACTGACAGCTGGACAGAAAAACAATCAAGCAAACAACTCCGTCATTCATCTTCCCCCCACCTGTGCCATGAGGCATATCAAATATAAGAAGGGCTTCCAGGCAGTCAGATGTTCCATTACCAGTCACAGTCAAATCCGGATGCAAGGGCCCACGGCCATGCTTGATTCGACAACTCTGGCCTTCACCCGAAACTCATAGCCGCTTATTCAGACACACACACACAAACACACACACACACCCAGAGCAGGGAACCGGCCTGTACATTTACATATGCATGTCGATGATGGCAGGGTGTGTTACACTGCAGTGCGCCCACCACAGCTGGTGGGAGACCAGTCAGGAGTCCCATTCGCTGTTAGGGTCCAATTAGAGAGTCAAATACATCCGAAGTTCAGGGGGCGGAGGGTTGGGGCAGGATATGGGTCCCGGTCGTGTGCCTGTGGGTGTCACAGGTGTTCTTGGGTGAGGTTTGGGTGCCCCGTGGGCTCAGTCCTGTAGCAGAGTCTCCCTCCAGTTGAAGCTGTGGTTGGGCCCATGTGTCAGCGGCAGGATAGGGGGATCCACCAACTGCCACACCCCGGTCTCGCCCTGCTCCTCACACGCACAGAAGCCTAGGTAGGGAATCTGGGAGGAGCAAACACAAAGCTGTAAGATCTCCCACACACACACACTCACGTCTCCCACACACACACACTCACGGACACATCTGTATTCATATCTTTGTGAGGACTGTCCATTCATTTCTATGGGCAAAACCTTAACCGCTACCCAGCCCCAACCTTAACCATACGGAACTTCTGATAGTTTTAGCTTTTTTCGATTGCAGTTACAGATCTTCATAAAACCGTGTTTTCCCTTGTGGGAACCGAAAAAAATCATCTCCACAACGTCAAGATAAGTTTTTAATCAAATTGTGGGGACTTTGGTATTTTTAGTTTTTGATGATAAAAATTGATGTTTTTACTGTAAGGACTTAAAAAATGCCCCTACAAGCTAAAAAGTAACAGGTTTTACCATATGATGGTGACATTTGGTAAGACAATAGGTACATACAAACCTATGCACACGCACACACACACACACACGCGCGCGCGCTGCGTATGGGAGGTCATGCTGAGAAAGAGGAACTACATAAAAATAATCGAATGAAACTTATCAAAATAAAAGCACAGCAAGGCACGCGGGGCATTTACATAACCGAAAGCAGATGGACACAAACAGAAGAAGGGATGACACAATAAAGAAGGAAAGAGGAAAAGGAAGCGGGCGGAGCCGAGCCAGGCGAGGAGCGCACTAACCTTCCGGACCACCTGCACAAAGTCCTTGGAGTTTTGGGGGCTGAGGCCCTGCATCTGGCGAGTACAGGCCTCCAGGGAAGACGCATGGGCCACAATCAGCACATTGTTCCCTGGATGGGGGCCCAGCATGGGAAAGGGGGGCAGAAAGGACAAGGAAGCCTTAAAAGTTTATACAGGAATGAATAACTTCACTGCTGCAAGCATGTGTAGGGCAAAAACAAGCATTAATTAGCCTGGACTGGCCTTATCATTTTTATTAATCTTGTTTGTTAGCCATACAGAGTTTCCTCTGGTGTGCTGTGGCAGGATCCACTTCTAGGGTCAAAATGTGTGTCCATAAACACATCTGGGAGCCGCTGATTAATGTATTTGTGCTGTGTTTTCCGTTTATATGCTTTTCCTTCAGTGGTAAGCCGGCAGAGAAGGCAGCATTACTTGACGTGACAGTAACTGGGGAAAGATAATTCCAGGGCTCCGGGGCTCCGGAGCTCCGCGGGTTTAAAAGGCAGCTGTTCGCGAGATTCCAGTCCTCACATGACACAGCAGGGGGGCGGTTTACGGCGTAAATAGATGGCTTCGGTTAAGCGGAGCGACGGAAAGCGGTCATTATGAGGGACCCGCTCAGCTGTGTCATTAGGCGGCCAGCCCAGCTTACCCTTGCTTTTGCACTCGGCCAGGATCTCCCTGGTCACCTGGAAGCTGCGGCCGATGTACGTCTCGTAGGGCTCCGCCACGCCCAGCTTGCTAATAGGTATGTGAGGTCTGGGGAAGGAGGGGAGGCAGGCATTTCAGCAGCGACCACATGCGGTTACGCAGAGCCCGCGGAGGTGTGCAGCTCTACAGCCCTACAGGTTAGGAGGCCGCGCCCGGTTGTTGGGTCAAATCCCGCGGTCAGCAAGGCCCTTAACCTTTCTCAGTTGTACACTGCTTGCTGTACATTGGATAAAATAAACATATATCTGCCAAAAAAACATAATATTTATCCTTAAGAGTAAGAACCCTGATGGAGTGAAGCCTGCCACCAGACTGCCCAGCATATTCGGCCCCCACTTCGTTCCCCACCTGTACGTCGTGTCCACACTCAGGTTGGCTGTGGCCAGGTCCGTAGGGGGCAGCCAGGCCGGCAGCGACGGGCCCGATACCCACTTGGTCCACTCAAACAGCCCTGGCTCCACTCGGATCTTCAGCTTCCCGTCCTGCTGGAGGCCTGGGAGGTGGGGGACAGGGCGTTACTGTACCTTTTCCTGAATGGGGGTGGGGGGGCACTCTCGGAGGATGAGGCATATTGCATATCGTACCTCTGAGGATGTGGTGGGCGGTCTGGACACAGCGTAGGGATGGTGAGGAATAAACAAAATGTATCACCGTATTGCTTTCCAGCAAGGCTTCCCCTGTGATGCACATGCACAGGAAAAAAAAGAAAGAAGAGATTTATGACCTCAGGGGAAATTCTACCCAGGCCTTTAATATCATTATTAGTATTAGCACAGACGTACCCACTAGCCTGGCCTGCGTGGAGCCGAACACAGTGATAGGGCCATCTTTGTCATAGTCTTTGTAGCTCGTGGTCCGTGGGGGCAGGCTCGCCGGCATGTTGAGATTGGTCCGCACGTATCGACCTGCAGTGGCACGCCCACGCACAGCAGCGTCACACTCGGCCCAGGCCAAGCTCCAGCTCAATCGTGAACATCTGCTATACTTCAGAAGCTCATATCCAATGAGCAAAGCAGAACATTCATGGACAAATAAGGTGGGGAATTCTGCTGCATTCTCAAATCTGATTAAATCGACACCCATCAAGACAATTTTCGGTAACCGCACACATCGTGCAAGTCAGGCGAATCACAGCATCAATGCATGATTATGATATTTAATTCCACTTAACATTACTTAAAATTTCACAAACGCAACACAAATGAAAACTTCGAACTAACGCTAATTGTGGCTTGGGTCGTATCTAAGCAAAATATTTTATTAACGGTATTCTACTCATAAATGCATTTATACATATACACAATTGGACTATGCATAAACACTAATGAGATTGCTCAAGACCTCGCTAGTCTTTGATTTTTAAAGAATGTGAGCGCTGAGAGTCTGGCTGGGTGTGGTCCCTCCCAGCCTGGTCACGGTGTCCCTCACCTTTGGCATCAAAGCACAGGTTGAGCCAGTGTTTCCCGAACACCACGTCCATCCGCTCACCGTGGCGACAGACGAAGAGGCTCCGCTTAGGCAATTGTGATTGGCTGCTGATTTGCAGCCCCTGTAGGAAGATGATCAGGCATAGACGCCTCAGACAGAGCAGCACAGAAACCCATTCTGGTTTTGGTTAGTGACTTGCAGAGAACAAAAGCACCCCAATAAACAACAGCCAACACCTTCATGGTTCCATTACGCTGAGTTACTTAACTGAGAGGTTTATCCTAGCCGGCCTACAGTCAATACTTTTTGTTAATGAGGCTATTTTAATGAGCGATTCCAGTGATGTACTGTGCTTGAGGTTGCAAAAGCAGAACCCAAAACGGAAGGTTTGCTTCAGGTCGCTCAAGCTGATCACTCATTTTAATCATACATGTGTTAATGTTTATAGGTGTGTGGCTTTGTATTATTAATTCACTCATTTTACCCAATTTAAAAAGTTCACCACACACTCAAAGACATCTTCCTTGTGGGGGTTTTACTCTACCTAAACTATTCTAAAGGCAGGACTGAAAATGATTGGTTCAAAGAGATAACCAATCAGTTTGTAGAGGAGGTGGGTCCAAGCAATTAGAGGAGGCAGGACCAATATATCTGATTGGTTGGTCTGACATCTGACAAAAGATCTGATTGTTATCTCTGAGTCAATCATTTTTCATTCTGTCCTCAGAACATTTTTGACTAAGTAAAAATGAGCAGAGATCTTGGGAGATTCATCTTAAATTGTTGTGACCTCATACAGTAGAGTCCTTGGAGTAGTGCAGTACCTGTAACGGGTGACAGATGTCACTGATAGTGTGCAGATCAACCAGGTTGGGGTCCTCTAGGTGCCGGCTGTCCAACTGCCCGTCACAGACCCCGCCCACAGCACCCAATGCTGCAGGAGGGGAGGCGGAGCCTTGGAAGGAGTAAGACCTGCACCGTGAAGAGTTACACCATTAACAACTGTGCCACACACACCAACCAGCTGCTAAGCTCACTGGTCCCCGCACATATTCAGATGGCTCCAGAGGCCCTTATACAAGCAAAAATGAAATTACATAATGATGCTGTTATTTGTCCAAGTACATCGGAATGCATTTTTTAATATTTCTCCTTCAAGACATGCACACACAATTGAGAGCAAAGTTTGGGGTCCAAGCCCTGAGTCAGGCATTTATTAAGCACCCCTGGAGCATTTCAGGAGGTTAAGGGACTTGTCCAATGGCCAATGAAGACGTTACTATTCTGCTGAGGACAGGACTCAGACCAGCAACCTTCCGATCACAAGCACAGTGGATTAATTCCCTGAGCCACACACCAACAAGCCTTAGCAAGCCGTGAACTCTGCAGAGCATACATATAACTCAAGATGGGGTGTGTGAGACGCGTCAGGAGACTGACCCATGGAAGGCCCAGGTGTCGCACTCGTCGGCTCTGCTGATGTAGTTTTCGGGCAGCAGGCCGGACACCCCCGTGCTGTGGGAGGTGCCGTAAACCCAGCCCTCGCTGGTGTTATTTTGCTCCAGCGGTGACATGTAGATGAAGTCGCCCGGCGACAGCTCTAGCTCATCCTCATTCTGAGGGGCGTAGGGGTACATCACCCTCAGCGTCTGCGCAGAAATTGACATATGTATAAGGTTAAAAAAATAAAATTTAAAAAATGGCTGTGACACTGCGATGCCCACAAGGTGTTGTTACGGTTGTATTTCAGATCTTAGCTGAATATTACAACAGGGAGGTGTTGCTTGGGGCTGGACCCCGACTTTCAGAGATACAAAGCCTGAACATCTAAGGGAATAGTTAACTAGCAAGGCCCTTTTAGAGCTTTTGTTCTGACATACAAGCATTGGCCAGCAATGCTCAGTCTTTTCATATCTTAAGATTTATTTTACATTGAGTTTTAGCTACAAAGGAAACATGCAAGAGCTTGATAATTAGCAGAATTTGAATAAAATATATTTTTTCTAAGAAGAGCCATGGGAGTATTCCTTTTTTTAAGTCAGACCTGGTACACAGGGGTAAGATCAGACGGGATACCTCATGGTTAGCGAATCTGATGTCCCGGGAATAGAGCACGGCCAGCCAATCGCAGCCCACTGACACGTCAATGCCCTTGGCCAGTTTCTCCAGTGTTGGCAGATGATTGGTTTGAAAGTGGTAGGCCAGGGTCACATGGAGCTGCTTCTTGTGTGGCTCAACATGGATATCTATGGTGTGCAAAAGGGAAAGCCTCCATATAACAAATTCCAACGTAAGAGACTAATCCAGACAGAGGAGTGGTAGCGCTGCTAACTGAGGGTGACGATAATTAATCCAGCTCCATTTACCTGTATCCCCCATGGCTAAAACTTAATTATTTCCCACCCCAGACCGTAGGAGTTCTCACACCAGCAGCGTCTATTTTTATTTCATTTTCATCCAACTCTCAGTAGCCATTCCATTTTTTTCCCCATCCTCCAAGAAATTAAAGCTTTATTGGTAACTTAACGTCACTCACTGTAGTCATTATACTGCATTACACGTACCTTCAAAATGCATTCATAAAGTATTATAAACACGGTTATGACCATTTATAAAGAGGCATAACACATTATAGTCATGTGCATTATGCATTATGAATGCTCTATGAAGGTCTGATCTATAATGCACTATAAACACCTTCATATGTAGCACAAAGCATCCTTAATCGTTATACTATCCATTGTACTGATTATGAAGGTATTTATAGTGCATTTTAAATTAGCATTCATAATGCATGAGAAACATGGCTATAATGGTGTTATAATGGGTATAGTCTGTTTATAATACTTTATGAATGTTACAATGAATTATAAAAACAGTTATTGGCCTATGAATATGGGCTTCATAGAAAGTGTTACCACTTGCAGTTAACTGTTGTGTCACATCCATCCCACCCCTTTCCCACACGTGTAAAATACGAGTAAAATGTTTAAAAAGCATAGCACAACATTATACAGGCTCTTTACTAAAAAGCCCTTTTTCAGACTATAAACTGCCGTTACCTATGGCACAATCCACTAATTAGTCAAGTCAGTTTCTTTCTATAGCACATTGTAAAACAACCAAAGGTTGACCAAACTACACTAATTACACAGAATCAAAACACAGAATACAGAAATTACACATATATACATAAAAACAGCAAATAAGTGTAGAGCAAAAAAACACCCCCATGGTCTCCAAAGGTGCTTCACCTGTTTTACTTGTGGCTGTGGTGGCAAAGTCCGCAGCAAAGGCCTTGAGGACCTCGGCTATCTTCTCCTCCACAAAGAGGCCAATAAAGCTGGAGGATGTGTAAAGCTCCAGGGGCAGTGGGCTGGGGAAGCGACCTTGCCACTGGTTCACGCTGGCCTGCAGGGCCTCGCACAGGGCCTCCACCTTCTGATCCTCACACTGGGGAGTAGGGCACAGAGGGTGTTACACAGGCTAACACAGCACAGTGCAATAATAAGAGTCACTGAGACACAGGCTAACAGCACAGTGCAATAATAATGCACAGGAAAGGAGAGTCACTGAGATACGGGCTAACAGCACAGTGGAATAATAATGCACAGGTAAGCAGAGTCACTGAGACACAGGCTAACAGAACAGTGGAATAATAATGCACAGGAAAGGAGAGTCACTGAGACACGGGCTAACAGCACAGTGGAATAATAATGCACAGGTAAGCAGAGTCACTGAGACACAGGCTAACAGCACAGTGGAATAATAATGCACAGGGAAGTTGAGTCACTGAGACACAAGCTAAACGGTATAGTGGAACAGCAATGATGCAAAAGGCAACATAATCACGAGACAGCGACTAAGAGCACCAGTAACCACAGTCACTGAGGCACAGGCTAACACGGCATAGTGGTATAGAATTAATGCACAAAGTGGGCAGTCACTGAGACACAGAATAACAGCACAGTAAAATAATGCACCTGCCTAACAGACCACAGCTGTGTGGAACTATCAACAGTGCCACCCCAACGCCCCCATGCAACTGACCATGAAGAACTGACAGAGGGTGATGTGCGGGAAGATGTTGTGGGCCTTGTTCTTGCCACAGACGAGGCGTGACTGCTGCCAGTAATGTGAGAGCTGGTTCAGGAGAGGTCCACTGGGTCGCAGGTATAACACGAACTCTCGGGGCAGCGGTTCGTCCAGGAAAGGGTCATCCACATGGGAGAACAGCCTGCGGGTGGAACGGAAGGAATAGCGTCTCTGAATAGCGATTCTGAGAAGTACCTGAACGTCTTGATATCTTAAGCACGCCGAATAAAGAGTCTGCCAGCAGGGGGCAGCATTGATACCAGAATAGTTCCGCAGAGAGCTTGTCGTGGTTAGCCATATGCTACAAACTGTGCTGAATCAGGACCAGGGGCCCACTCTGTGTGTGTGCTGTATACATGTAACAAATGTGTGCAAGCTCAGGTGTATGCATGAGTAACTCACCAATCGCAGGCTGCCTGCACACTCCGGCCCCCTGTGGACACCAGGGCCTTCAGCCTGCAGGCGAGAGAGAGACAGAGCGAGTGTTAGGGAGGCGGGCAGAGCTGTGGGCGACACGGGCCACTGGGAGGAGCCTGGACCTCACAGAGTGTGAAAACCCATGCCTGGTGAAGGGGGTGACCAAAGCAGACCGGAAACAGCAACGCTGCCTCCTTTATGGCCGCCGGCGCGGAGTGATGCCAGGGAGCGTGTGTGGCCGTCTGTGCTGGGAGTGTGGCGATGCGAGGTGTGGTCTCACAGGTCGCAGTTAAGCCCCTCTCCATCTGCCCGGCGTCATGCGACGCGGTAATGAAAGATGGGAGGGCAGGAGCCACGAGCCAGGACTTGGCAGGGCAGGGGGGTTGCATGTATGTGTGCGTGTGTTTGCGTGTAGGTGTGCGTGACACATAGGAAGAGTAACCTCATTAAGTAGCGATTACAGAAGCCCTTATGGTCTCCCCTGGAAACATTAATCACGGCGACTCACGGCAGATGGAACCGGCACCTTCGAAACTCACACCTGCAGCAGCGTAGTCACTCAGTGTGGGGGTTGCGTGGAAAGCTGCCCCCCCCCCCCCAGTGAAAGCCGGACTGGTTTTCCTGTCAAAAAGGTCACATCCACGCTCTGTCTCTGGCGCCAAACATAGCCGTCCTCGTGACTGCTTTTATGCTCACCTCCTCACCGTCTCCTGGAGCACTTCCTGAACGGCCGCCGCGTCGGGGGGGGGGGGGGGGGGGGGGGGGGGGGGGGGGGGGGGGGGGGGGGGGGGGGGGGGGG
>JAODKN010000039.1:16138009-16149098 GCA_026774425.1 Petrocephalus zakoni | reverse complement strand
AAGTAAAAGTCCAGACCAACATTTTCTTTCAACTAAGCAGTCGAGTACTCTGTGACTGTGACTCTTTATGCTCAACTGGTTGGTTGAAAGTAAATGTTGCCCTGGACTTTTACGTTCTGGACTTGAAATGTTCACCTCTGGGAATGAGTCAGGAGCACCATTCAAAGAACAGGGCAGAAAAACTTAAAGATGGCCTTGCAAAGGAACTACACTGGAAGCAGGGACTGATGCTGAAGCCACAGCACAGGTTTCAAATCTTATGTGGAAATAGGTGCCGTAAATCCTCGCAAAAAAAATGCTATGAGAGCCGGCCTCCGGTATGGCAACTGGGTTTTAATCCACCTTCCCGCAATAAGCCCATGTTGCTTTGCAGGATTTTTCATCTCCGGGAGAGAGGATTTCCTCACAAGTATATTTAAATCAGATTTAGCAGGGTGCAAATATAAAATGATGTTCAACTCTCACGTTATGATCAGAAAAAGAAAAGGTGCTCATGACATTAACTTAGGGCAGACTGAAGAGTTTAAATAAGAACACATTTTGGAAGACGGACTAAAACAAAACGCATCTGGCCTATTTTTGGAACACAGAATAGGTGAATTTGTTACCAGTAGCTGTTATGGATTCAGGGTTTGCCAGGCAGAATTATATCCTTGGATGGGAAAGAATTTAGCTTGAAGTAATTTAAAGTTCGGTAGATATAAGTGGCCGTACTGTGTTGGTGTGTGTTGCATTGCAAGACTAAATGTGACATGCTCTCTTTTTTGCCTTTCATCCACTACAGGGCATCACAAAGAACTAGGCTGTGGGTTTGCTTCTGCAGTATTAAACGCAGAAACGGAGGTGATGTGGGAGAATAGCCTCATGAATTATATATACTTCTGGTAAAGCAGAACTAAAATTGCAGTTTAGTGCAGTGTGTCTCTGCAGCTAGAATATCCACCACTTTAAAATTGATAAACTATTGACTTCACTTTGGATGCAAGGAGCTGCTAAGAATCAAATAACATCAATTGCTTATGCTACTTCCAAACATCCGCTTATCAGGTGGTCAGGTGTGTGGCTAGCTTATTCTGCAGAAAAAGTCATTAAGCCTAACAAAAGTAAACAACTTACACTTAAAATGACTAATGTTTTACCATCAACTGCATCTGCTTTATGTCATTCCCAAAACTGTAGAGGGTCATACCGGGGTTGGCAAGGTTGTTCCAAAATAGTAGCAAAGCTAGCTGTGTCCCAGCTACACAGGGGACACTTGGCATCACGGGGACATGCACAGGCTTTCTGAGTGGTGTTCAGGACACCGAAGGACCAGAGCAAAGCTCGAAATCTATAACATTATACCATTAAAGCAACACGATATGTTCACGCCCGGGTACCATGATCCGTGTGACAACTGTCAAGAACAAAACAATTTCCAAACTAACCCGCACCACTTAAAATGCTGTTCATGCCTTTTTACACGCTTCATTCGTCATTATTAATTCAAAGCAAACATGGCTACCAATTCTAGCAAAATCTGCATTTGATCTTTTTTTTTTATATGTGACATAATGCACGTTATCTATATACATCTTTATTTTAAATATTTCATCTTTATTTTAATTCGAAGATTGCACGCAAATGTGTTTCCAACATCTGTGCATTTGACTGTACCCAGGTTGGTTAGTCCTCAGATAAAATCTAATGCGACCTTTGCCTTCTACCGGAAAAAGTGAGTTTTTTAACTTAAGAAATAACGTGGATGCTTTGATGGTGTATGTGGCATAAAAAGAGCGGTTGTAAGCCGCCGGGGAGGGGGGGGGGGGGTAGGTCCCCGGCGCCCTGCAAAAGGCCGAGGCAGCGAGCAGTAACCCAGGAACCCGGTTCGCACTGACCCCTGCGAGATGTTAGCCAAGTCCGTGCGACCAGGCACTCATCACACCCAGCAGAAAGGCTCCACCGAGTTTCTACACGCCTGTCACAGCGCAAACATTCGCGCACCGCTGACACCGATAACAACCTAGCAGCTCTCCATCCTCACCAGTTGCTAATAGGGCGATTATTATTGGTACACTCTAACCACCGCCGTTACATCTAATAATAAGATCCAGCCCAACTGGCACGGAGCAGCCTTATTTCTGATCCAGCACAAATCAGCGAATCGACACTAATCAGCGTTTATATATATTAATCGTATGTCTTTGCACAGTAAAAGAGTTTAACATGCAGACGCGGACTTAAGTCGCCCGCCTGGGACACGGACCGTGGCCAAGCGACGCGGGATCGGTGTTACTTACGCCCTGGTTTTGGGGAAGCCCATGGACAGGAGGACATCCAGACTGGATCCATGTTTCACCGTGCCCGGGCGGTTCTGCCGCTGCCGTCGCGGTGTGATTTTGGAGTACAGGTCCTCCTTCGTGGCCATAATTCCCGACTCCATTTCAGCTTAACGTCGGGATCCGCTGGTCACCGGGCGCAGCATTAGACCGGGGGGTGGCAGTGCGGCGCGATCTGAGTCTTTTCCCCTTTCCCCGACCGGACAGAAGAAAAAAAAGGAAAGAAAGGAAAGATAAGTGCGGAGCGGCCGTGGGCAGCTACGCGGGTGCGCGGCGCTTCCTGGTGCGGCGCGGCGAGCGCGCAGCTCCGTCTCCGCGCAAGGGGGCCGGCGCTCGCTCGGAAGTCACTTTCGCTTTCGCCGCCTCCTTTCACTTTCCCTCACTGGGCTCGAACGATGCTCCAACGCCCGAGCCTTTCTGATAGCCGGATGGGGGCACAGAAAACAGCACCGCGCGTACTGCATGCTAGTACAGCCATTTAAGTACGCAAGCTGTCTCTGTAGCGATTAATTTGTGAATGGGCCGGCGCTGGGCTCGGCCTCTTACATGTTGTTTTTGCGGAGAGCCTCCCCTCTTTGTCTTAAAGGCGCCGCGGATCCGTTTCGCGTTTTTCTCGTTTTGAGCGACTTAATAAATCTCCCTGTCCATTGTTTTTTCCGTTGTGAAACTTTATTATCATTTATCGGGTAGCGTTGCATATAGACAGGTGCTTCGATCAGTCGTTATAGTGGACCAACAGTGCAACAGGCATGCATTTTTATTGCATGCCTGGTGTACATTTCTGGGCCGTCTTGTTTGGGATTTCGTGGGAGCTTAAGTTCAAAATAATAGCAAGAAACGCTCAGCAATTGTTGCCCAAAACGTCATATACAAAAACATTTAAAGAACAAGACCGATCTTTTGCATATTGAGGGAGCTTTTAAGGTTGCGTCAATCTGGTTTAAGTAAGCGTGGATAAAATCTTAATTATAGTAGTTGTGCATGAAATTGATGTCTCCCCCCACTGATCCAGCAGCGACCACACCAAACGACAACTCCATTTACGAAACATCATAATTGGCCGACTGGCTGTAGTCCATGTATGCAATCATCCATCCATTCTCCATTTCCCATAACCGCTTAATTAGTACAGGGCCGCCGAGTGCCTGGGGAATTTTCTGAGAAACACAGGGCAAAAGGCAGAGAACACCCTGGACGTAGGGCACTCACTCACACAATGAGGCACAAAGGGGCTTCAGAGACGGCGCCTAAAAGGCAACCCACCCCAAATACGAGGATCTTATCTTAAATTATAGTGGCAACGCGCCGCTCTGCCCAGCGCCTGGATATTTTCTGCCATCTAGTGGTCAAGTACTAAAATCAATATTCAGGTTACGAGAAAGACGCCTAGGTAATCAATGATGCCGTTCGGTCTTTGTCACTACAAAGGTCCGTCCATCTTCCATACCCGCTTCAAGGATCCCGGCGAGCTAGCAGATTATTCCACGAACCATGCATGCTTAATTTCGATTTACGGACCTGTTAACATGTATTAGAAGTTAGCAGTATTTAAATGAAAAACATGATAAGGGCGAGTATCGTCTAAAGGAAATTATGGAGAATTTATCGGAGACAGCATATGACGCCGGATTTCTTGCTAGTCTGATAACTTGTCAGATTTAAGGTAGTCGGATCTAAACGTAAGTGAACGAAATAAGTAAATTTAGCTCAGACTACCTTGAATCCAACAAGTTATCCGGCTAAGCAAGAAATTCTTTTTTTTGTGGAACGGGCGTAATAGGTGCATAACCACCCAGCACTACAGATGACAGCATTTTCAGTATTATATATTCACTCTTTTTATAAATGGGTATATACAGTGGCCAACAGATTTATCACTTACTTCCAAACATTTGTGATAATCAGCTTTGCCCCAAATATTTTCCACGTTTTGTAAGGTGGGCTATTCTAATGGTCACTTGTAATCGTCCCGTCTCATGTTGGCCTGTAAAGCGTTTTTATATAGTGCTCTTGTTTGACGCCACAAATAATGCGTCGGTATTTCTTCGCTCCAATCGTCTACTTGCGACGCGAAAGTCGACTGTCCACTACGTAAGCGAGATGCTGCATTCCATAAAACGAGCGCGCGACTCGCTTTCACATTACGTAATGTGTAGAAGTTGATATGCAGGCGAGGCTTAAGGGATAATGTGGCATATTCTATCCACCACGGCATTCGATCTCGTTCCGGTCCTAGTTTGAGCGTATCCTCAATCGATTTAATATAAAAATAGTCAATCGCGTAAATTCAGTAAAACACATTTATTAACAAAATCATGACAAAAGGTATTCAACCCAACTATGTTAAGTCACACACTGAAGAGAATTTGTTCTTCTCCGTGTCTACAAACACATTTTCACAGCATATTCCTAAAAAGCTATTTCAAGGGTTCTGATATTAACAACGACCATCACTCCAAATCAACTCATGTCCATATATGTTAAAAAAGAAAAAGAATCCTTAAAAACCAGTCAGATATCACAATGACAGAATGAGATATGCAACTCATATACAGCATATATATAGCTCAAATGTTTTGCTGGCATACCAAATCTTGGGTGTCGCTACCCAACACACAAACACCTATCATTTTGTCCGGTAAAGATCAAATAGCCAAAGACTCAGGTGGCCAGCTGACTACATAGAGCACACTAAACAGAAAACACTAAAAATTAAAGCATTGGTTTGACGGTTTTGGATAGCGCCGTGATTATATCCAATGAGACATAGCCTTTGTATACATTTACTCCTTCATAACACAGGTGACGATTTACATATTTTGCAGTCAAAGCACTCAGAGCCATGTTGCCATCACGAGTGTTGACTGGCACTAGGAATTCCAGGTTCATGCCTTTTTACACTCTTGGGGTAAGGGATGTATGAGTGCTAGGTTGCTGATAGACAGTGAGATCCACTAATTTCTCACTATTTGTTGTGTATGTGTGTATTCTGTCCCATCTGCAAATGGGTCTAAAATGACTGTGCACGTCCAACATAACTTAATGAACAAGAAATGCAAAAAAAAAAAAACACAGAGAATGACATCAGTACAAGAGGCAATAGTTTTGAATTGAATGTAACAGCATGTTTAAAAAAAAAAAAAAATTCCACTACCAAAAAAATGGACTGATACCCATCAATGTTCCATTATAGCAGGATACAAGACACTCAATTAAAACCATATCATGTGGGAAAAAATAATTACAAAATGATCCACAACGAGCCTGTTCCCATGCGGCTTCCCAGCGGCACAGTAGCTCCCAGACCAGGCTGCTGTCACACCACAAACGATGACTTCTGCTTGAATTCTCCCTGAAATGCACAGACAGAGAATACGATGGGCTTGCAAGCCAATATCCTCTGTGGACAGCCCCTCACCAATGCACACCCCATGCTGGCATGGCTCAAACTACTTTGAAAGATTCTGATTGGTTGTATGGTTTAATACAGAACAATGCTATATAAAGAATAGCGGGGGTAGGGAGAGGAGGAAGTGTCCACCAGCACACCACCAGTTTCCAGACCATATTTGAAACCAAAAACTGAAAAAAAAACCTCCTGTGACCTGTAGGTGGCGCCAGAGAATGCCGCACTTACGTCAGTATCAGTGTAATTCATGGCCGGCTGTGCATAAACTGGCTTGTTGCTAGAGTGCGACACAGAAAACACATGAGGACAGTGCAGTGAACTCCAAAAAAACCCCACATTTCCACTCATTGCATTCATTAATGACAAATCCAGGGGCAGCGTTAGGGCCTAGTAAGGTTGACTGTTGAGATGGAGACAAAAAAACCAGACTTACCTTTGAGAGGATTTTCCTGTGAATACAAGAGTTGCGGATTAGCAAAGGGAATGATACATATTTATTTTGAAACCTGTGAGGATGGGAATAAGCATTGTACTCACTGGGGAGGAATCCCTTACGGCGGGCAAACCACAATGCAAATATCAGCAGTGCCACAGCAAGCAGGGCTATGATGATGCCAGCCACAATGCCCCCAGTGTTGATGTCCTCTGGATTGTTGGGGAAAGAGACAAAGCCATCAAACACTACTAACATTCTGCTCCGCGGTCCTCTCAACTTGGCCAGTGACATAACAATAAAGGCTCCACGATATCACAGCAGCGATACTCAGCATATATAGGACAGTGAGTGCAGAAATAAATCATCCTGAGTACGATGCCTCATCATGCAGTAGGATCATACACTGACAGCAAGTCCTCAATGAGGTTCGTCGTACGTGGTTGGCATGAGGATGGCATGCACGGCGCTCACTCACTGACTTCCATGTGCATTGTGGCACAAGTCTGAGGAGACCCAATGCCGTTACTGGCAGTGCAAGAGTAGTCCCCCGAGTCAGTTTTCGCCACTTGTGCAAAGGTCTGGAGGGAAAAAAAACCCACCATCAAAACATAAGGTTTGGATTTATAACTGATTACTTCCAGTACAGCGTCTCTCGGTAACCAGCATGAATTAAATGATGGAATAAGATGATGTGACATTCAACCAAGGGCATAGGAAAGTGTTTGACACTGGGTGGGGGGGATTAAGCCAAATTACATATTTGGCCCCAGCATTCAACTTCAACATGAAGAATACCAACATCATCTCACAGTATGCTAACTGGACGACAGCTCACCAGAAGGCCGGTCTTGGTGTTGATGGTGTAGGAAGAGTTTCTGAATTGCTGCAATGTGCTAGGGTCTTCTGGCATGGGGGTGCCGTTTTTAAACCACTTGTAAGTGCTCGGTGGGGACCCGTCCCTGTCGAGGCAGGTCAGGACTACACGTGTCCCTGTGGTAACCGTCGAAGGGATGCCACAGAAAGGCACAGACGGGGGCACTGTGGAAGGGAGATGTCCATTTGAAACAGACGACAGCAGCATGGGAGAAACTGGGGAATACTCTTTTCCCAAGTCTTGCACTGTGATGGCGCCATTTCTCAGTGCTACCCCATCAGAGTAAAAGTGTGTGCAATGTGCTACAACACCCACCTTGCACAACCAGATTGATTGTGGCCTCCCCATAGTTCCCACTGCCGGAGACTTCACAGCTATACTCCCCAGTATCTTCCCGGGTGACTTTGTTGAACGTCAGTCCACCGCTGTATACTGTAACACGGCCCATATACTTATCTGGAAAAAAGAGAAAATCAGTAACGCCATCAACCAATAATATAATTAGCTAGCAAAGTCCAAGTCCTTAATATTTCTGAAAGAGAAAAATCAGGAAAAAAAAATCCACACAATATTGATACAAATCAAAAAAAGCTAAATATTTAATAGGGGAGAATTATAGTTTAAGTAAGAGAATTACAGAATTAAAAATGCATTGGGGTGAGACAGCAGAGGGCAGCAGAGCCACATAGAGGCGTCACTAAAACAGACTGCCAGCAGTCCTACACCATATGCAAACTGTAATGGTGTCAAATTTAAAGAAAAAAAGACAAACGTAATACGAGATGGATCTGCTGGAAGGTGGAGAGGATGACAGGGTGGAAATGGAAAAAAGTAAGACAAAATTTGCAGTGTTTAAGACTGGTGTACACATACAGCGCAAATTGTATAAATTTTTGGGGGGGTCCTTTTCTAAAGTGCGTAACCCTAATCCACAACTATGACAACTAACCCCTAAGCATCCTTATCCTAAACCGTAAGTAGCCACAAAAAAACGAGACTTCTAGCATTTTTAGTTTTTTCAATTGCAGTGAGAGACTTCTATAACATTCAGTTTCCCCACAAGGTCAAAATTACAAGTTCAGAATGTCTCCACAATGTAAAGGATACATGCCCGCAGACATACACACTATACTCCAAAAGCATGGACACCCTTATTACAGGAAACGTCTAATTAAGCCACACCCATCGCTGACACAGGTGTATAATTAAGCACCCAGTCATGCAGTCTCCAGGAACAAATATTAGCAGCAGAATGGCTGGTTAGTGACTTCCCACTTGGCACCACCAGAAGACGCCATATTCCCAGCAAGTCAGAGGGCCATATTTCTGCCTTGGTCAACCACAAATAAATGGACTGTGAAGGTCAGGGAGTTTGGGAGTAAGTTCAGGTGTGACGTGGCTAGCCACACAAGCTCACGGATAGGGACCTCATCACAGAACATCAATATTCAGCCTGAATGGCAGCAAATCCCCTCAGCAACATTCCAAGATCTATCAATTACTCTATAACATGGCAGAAGGAAGACAGGGCATGGAGGATGAGGATCCAAATAAAAATGTACATGAAAGCACTTCACATTGAAAGCGAATGAATAAAATGTGTCAATATTGCAAAGCAGAACTTTAAGATCACCCGAGAACGACTGCAATGCAAATTCATCTTAAAAGAATACATTTGGGTTTGACAGACTCACCCAATAATGCTAGGTAAGCCATAAATAGGGCCTCTGTATGCCACAACAAAGGTTAGCCCCATCATCTTACATAATACTGTACATATAACCAATTCATACTTTTGTTAATATATTTTGTGAGTTAGGGTTGAACGGTTCTGGAAATTGTACACATTGCAATATTTGAAGCCGTTGTAATTATTTAGGAGCTGAAAATTAACTACATAGCGGAACAGAACTCATGTAACACAGTCCGGCAAATAAGTTAGAGGTTCTTTAAGGTGTGCCAGCAAGCACAGCAGTGCAGAGAGTCACTTGCTTCTTAATATCGTCTCTATGGAATACAAAATATTTCCATACAGCGGAAGAGGAATGTCGTTTGGTGACCAGCACGTTTGCTTTTCCCCTCCCCACTTAATTTTTAATTTCTCACAAACTCACCACAAGATCTATGAGTGAGACTAACCGCAAAGACAGATTATTTTGATCGTGGAAAAGTGCATCCAGAGCTGGCGCTAAAGCAGCAGTACACTATAGGCTGCTTTTCTTAAACATACTAGATAATGCTGAAGGGGAGCAATCATTAAAATTGCAAAGCTTGCAAAAGTTTAGTTTCCTATGACTGAGTCAAAATGTTTCTGCCCAACTTATTGATGGTTCGAATGCAGCAGACTGTCAAAATCCTTTCAATGTGAGAATTGCACGTGCATGAAATACCATACTGGAATTAACATTGCAGACTCTGCAGGTCTGTTAGGGAGGTACAACGGTGTAGCGGTTTGCACTGTCTCTGCACACTGCCGCTTTGCGTGTTTGCATGTTCACCCTGTGTGTGCAAGCTATTTCGGCAGATCCTCCAATTTTCACTGCCCAAAGACATGCCACATAAGTGAACTGAACTGCCTAAATGTTCCATATGTGTTACTGATTGTATACCAATTGCATTATATTATATTACTCAGTCAATCGTCAGATTAAAGAGAAATTTACGGTAGATTACTCGATTATCTTGCTGGTACTGCAGTTCTCAATACAGCTTTTTTTAAACCAAGTGGGACCGAGAAGCACTAAGAACGAAAGGTCTTTGCAAATATATCGAGCAAATGACTCAACCAACATTTCAAGAGCATTCAGAAGAGAATGTGTTTTCCTCACCTACGGGTTTATTGTCAAAGACGACATATCCTTGGGAGCCTTGCAAATTCCTGAATTTCCACTCAACTCTGGGTGTCCCAAAATCAGCAGAATATGAACATTTGAGGTCAACTCCTGTAAAAAGAAAAGAACAAATGCCATCTCAAAAAAAATCAGGCAGGAGAGGAATCATTTTGAAAATGTTTAAGGCCACCAAGTAGTATGAGTAAAGCGTCATACATACCTCATTTTCAAACAATTTAACACAAGCCAAACACTTAATACATTCGGCTGATATAACTTGTTTCTGACCTTCAACAAAAAGACTAAACCCAGACCTACCTTGGTTCTCAGGAACACTGGGATTCGGAGTTGAAGTAGTCACTGAGAATGCCAATGTGCCTGTGTACGGGGCAGACGACGAAAGAATTATGAGTTTTCCCAATAAGAATGAATAAATGAATGACAGACGGGTGTGGAAAATGAAATGGTGTTGGTATAAGCAAAGGCGGCTCAGAATTTTTGATTTCTGGCAATTTAAGTGAGAGTTAAAAAAGGAGATACTGCAAATGAGTTGCTTAGCAATTTAAATTTTTTAAACCGTATGTGCCAATTTCTGCATGGGGGAAAGGCACACACACTTTAACATGCAAAAAATATCAAATCAGCACTGTAGTACATTCGTACAAGGGCCTGACCAATAGATCAGATACAATGTGATCCCGCAATTTCTTAGCATCAAGAGCAAATTTGGCGATAAAGCAAAGATTACGATAAGTCTTGTTAGTAATGGGAACGAAAACAGTGTTATAGCATGCAAAACTGATTTTTTTAAGGGGTGCTTTTAAGCAGAACAGACAAAACACTTAAAATTTGCTCATTCGAGAGTTCAGTGCTGAAAGTTCATGCGATTTGATTCTTTTAAGGTCATAAGGTGATCGGTATTAAACTTTGTGGGTTAGTGCCGTTTGCGTTTGACAAACTGACAATCTGTCAGTAAAGCAATAATTTAAACTAATTTCTGACCATATACAGTACAATGATCTTGTCCAATATGTTCTGTAATTTTGGTCAATCTGTACAGTTTTCATTTTGGTCAATTTCCCGCACTATTTGCTTTAAACTTTGCTACTACACCCCAGCTGCTTTAGCAATATAGGTAGCTGTCAACTTGCACCCACATTTGGGTCTGGGACCACCGGACGCATTTATATTTGGGTATATGTCAACAGGTATACAGCAGAC
>JAODKN010000039.1:16096966-16119696 GCA_026774425.1 Petrocephalus zakoni | reverse complement strand
CATGGTATGTACTGAGCCTGCCTTGGTATGACTTTCCCCATGCTAAACGTAGACATGGTAGGTACTGAGCCTGCCATTGTATGACTTTCCCCATGCTAAACGTAGACATGGTATGTACTGAGCCTGCCTTGGTATGACTTTCCCCATGCTAAACGTAGACATGGTAGGTACTGAGCCTGCCATGGTATGACTTTCCCCATGCCATTGGAGTCCCTATCTTGTTCTCAAATTATACCGGTATCCATCAACTTGCCTCCAGCTTTCATCCTGGAAGTGAGGACATAAGTCCAATCTGGATGTAAGTTATAGGTCAGAGGTCAAATACAATGTACAACAATGCAATATCACACGTAATGAAGGAAACTTCTATAGTGGCAGTTCAATCTGTTTGTTTTGGTTCTTGCCACGTGGTAAAATACATGTGCTAATGTCGGTTACATCTGTTCCAGTCGTCGCCTGATAAATTTATTAATGGATGTAAGCACGACCAGATGTGACTCAATTTGACGTAAGAAGACTGACGACTGTACAACTGATTTTTTGTTTTGATGTTTGTGGTCTTTGATGAGCAGTTTATTAAGGATGGAATTTCACATTGGCATTGGGAGGAAAAAACACAGTGCCTACCTGTGAGGACCGCCCGCTCTTTACAAGACGAATACATCAGTGATATCTCAGAGGCCAGCTTCAGAAAGTTTAAGGTAAGGTATCAGTCTGAGCACCATGCTTAGCTTAGTTGGGGACTTGAGTCTCGGTCCCGCCTCTTTGCTCGAAGTTTGCTTGTCCCCATGTTTCTGGGTTTTTTGGGAGGCGTCTGATTCAATGGATCAAGAGTCTGGGCCATTAATCTCAATTGCTCCAGAGACTGTCTGACCCTGTGTTCTCATTTGGTATACTGACAGCTGTGTAAGTAAATTTGTAAATAATCATTTGCTAGGATAATTTTCTGGATTTGGGTAATTGATGATTTTAAATGGGAACATAGTGCTATTTATCTTGTCATAAAACCGAGTCCATTATGCAAAGATCAACTTCTGTTGATATCACAGGTTGGTAAGTCACTTTGGTTCTGGTACTGGTTGTTTCTAGGAAGTGGGTCTGAAGTTCGTGAGCAGTTTACCACAGCGTCCGCAGTGCGTGAAATTTTTTGGGAGAGAGTTTTTTCTGGAATATCCGTATATGGTGAAGGACTGGATGGGGGCATCAGCGTCAATTACTCAGGAAAAGTCACGCGTCTTCTTTCCAGAGACTTGGGTTTGGGACCTCGTAGAGGTGGGGTAAGTGAAGACCGCATATGGTACCACAGGAATTCCGGTGCATTTTATGAGCCTTGAGATCTTAATTTCCACAGGCTGAAGGTACTGATATGGTATCTCACATGGGTGAGTTTGTGTCTCCCTTGACTGGGATGCCTTTGAACATGCCTGTCTGACTGTGTGTTCCCCTTCTATAGGCAGTCTGGCTCCTCTTTAATTCATCTCACGACCCCTGACACCATCACCTCTTGGGAGACGGAGGCTTTCTGCCTGGCCAGGGGGGGTCTGGGCCTGGCCACCCCCCCATCGCTCACTGTCTTCCAGCCCTTCTTTGTAGAGCTGACATTGCCGCACTCCATAATCCGAGGAGAGCGCTTTGAGCTCAAGGCAACAGTCGTTAACTATGAGCCCAAGTGCATCATGGTAGGAGGACTACCTATAGAGGTCTCTCTATTAATATATCACAACTGAATTTGTGTTATTGCCATATTCACATCTGTGGCAGCCCTGTGTCAGGTTGGTTCTGTGTAAGCAATTGTTGCTTGTACCATCTGCCAAATAATAAATCATAAGTAATATCAATAGCAGTGTAGTACAATTGTATAAATGAGACAGTATCTCCAAGCATGTTTTTCTGCTTGTCTGTTAGGTGACTGTAACTCCAGCCCCTGCCTCCAACTACGTTTTGGAGCCTTTTACAACAGAGGAATACTCTACCTGTGTTTGCCAATGGAAGACCTTCCGCTGGATATTGGTGCCCTCCGTGATCGGTGAGTGCCAACTGGTCCCACTCCCAAGAAAAGTGAATCGTCCCTTTCGTTTTTTTTTTTTTTTACGACGCGTGACACCGTATTTCTCCGTGGCTCCCGCAACCAGGGTCCGTGAAGGTGACAGTGAGGGCAGAGGCCGTGGAGTCACAAACTGTGTGTGACAACGCAGTGGCCAGTGTCCCGGAAAAGGGCCGCGTCGACATCGTCACTCGCAGCCTGCTGGTAAAGGTGAGCTACCGTTACCTTCTTCACAAATTCCTTTTTGCACGGTGCCTGCTCTGTTCATCGATATAATTGTATTATTCTGTAATATATGTAATATTGTCATAGTCGTAGTGGTCCAGGTATGGAGTACCAAAATTTTTGCCAGAACTGGTGGCAAAATGCATGCAGCACACAGCTCTGCTGTCGTTAAGCTTTGACGTCCCAGTGTACAGCTGCTCACACCTCGTCCCCCTCATTTCCAGGCTGAAGGAACTGAAAAGAGAATCAGCCATGGTTGGCTGCTGTGTCCTCAGGGTAAGACACACCGAGGAGACCTGTCCAAATTGCAGGACAGTAGACAGGGTTGGTTTCCATGTCCAGATGATTCATGCATGTCCTCTGGCAGTCGATCTGAGCCCCTTACTTGTCTCTTGTCATCGTAAGAAACACGTTTCAGCATTCTTTTTTTGTTTGTTCCTGAAGCATATTTCTGCAGCACAGTATAACTGCGATGACACTGAGTGTTCTGCAGGTGCGTCCCTCAAACAGGAAGTGATGCTGCAGCTCCCCGCTGATGTGGTGGAGGGCTCAGCCCGGGCGACAGTCTCCGTGATTGGTGAGAACACACTCAGGCACTGAGACTACAGATGATACAGCCATAGAAAGAGGCCTGTGCATGTTGGGGTTTCCAAAGTCAAACACTGTTAGCATGAACACGGCTGCTTGAAGTAGACCTGAGAGCAGTTTGAATCCATCAAGGCTCCAAATTGGTCTTTACGTAATCTGTTCACCTAACATGTTTTATTTGTGGGTATCATACAGTTTTCAAGCAAATTTTGGAATATTTAGACCTTTCTCAGGAATAAATTTGAGCCTAGATGGGCTTGAGTCAACCTTAAGGGCAGTCTTGGTCATGTAACCAAGTATCCCAGTATATATAGATAAATTTGCAATGTTAATGTCACCTTCTCCGCAGGGGATATCCTGGGCAGAGCTTTGCAGAACCTGGATGGGATGCTGGCCATGCCATTTGGATGTGGGGAGCAGAACATGGCACTGTTGGCCCCAAACATCTACATCTTACACTACCTGCGTGCTACACAGCAGCTAACCCCTGTGATTCTGCAGAAAGCCACCCACTTTCTGAATACTGGTGAGAATACCTGACTTCAGCTGGTATGTTCATCCTCTGACCCACATATAAGAGTAGGCCATGGTCACAGTCTGAAATTCAGGACAAGCTCAGGGAGACCCACTGGTATTAGGAACCAGGAACAGATGCAGAGGTGAGATAGAGAAGGGAAAACCTCCACAGCTGAAATGGGTTTCTGGGCCTTTAACTTGGCTTGGAATTATTGGTTCTTCAGAAGAAGTTACAAGCAACTAATAAGGAAGGTTGTTATCCACACCAACAGGCTACCAGAGGCAACTGAGGTACCTGCATGCCAATGGAGCATTCAGCACCTTTGGCCATGGAACAGAAGTGAATAGCTGGTAAGAACATTGTTCACAAGTCTATTAAAGGAATTCGTGCATATCTTTGTGTGCATGTTTTATTATATTTTGCAAAAATGTCTTTACAAAAATGATACTCCTGAAATCCAAAAAAAAAATCTATAAAAGATATTTCCACCTTAAGAAAATTATTTCAATACTTATTTTCAAATGTGGGTGGCGCAGTGGTGCAACAGTTAGGACTGTTGGCTCACACCTATGGGACCGGGGTTCGAGTCTCCGCCGCAGCTCCATGTGTGTGGAGTTTACATGTTCTCCCATCGTGGGGTTTCCTTTGGTTTCTGCCCACAGTGCGAAAATATGGTAAGATGAATCGGAGTTACCAAATTGCCCGTGCAGTAGTTCCCTGTAGCACTAACATCCCCCCCATGACTCTGAATAGGACAAGCAGTTACAGAAGTGGATTTTCATGCAATGGAGGAAAGAGATGTATTTTTCCCGTACAGAAATGCAAGCTGAGTACTAGCATGGCAGCGATATTGGCTGCATGCCTGCGTGCAGCACATGCATCCGTCTCAGTCAGCAGCTTCTCCCCTAGGCTGACGGCATTTGTGATGAGGTCGCTTGGCAGCGCGCGATCTTTCATGTACGTCGAACCCAAGGTGATCAATGATGCGAGGGCCTGGCTGCAGTCTCAGCAGAAGAATGATGGCTGTTTCAAAACTGTGGGGACCCTCTTTAACAAAATGATGAAGGTCAGGAAGAAAGGAGGCCAGGGAAAGCATAAACAATGATAATGAATATGTTTAATTTTGTCTTTTTTTCAATGGTTCAGAAAATGAAGTCATTATTAGAGAAAGAGAACAATGGCTGCAGATACTTGTTTTGCATGCTTACTTTTATACTATAATGCTACTATAATATACTATATTATAATATAAAAGAAAGTAATATAATTCTTTTATTTGTTAGATGCTGAAATTGTGAATAATATCATTATGCTAAGCTTTTTGTTGTTTTATATACAGTACACTGGTTGCTCTTTTAGGGCGGGGTGATGGATGATGTGACTCTCACTGCCTACATCTCAGCGTCGATGCTGGAGCTGAACACAAGTGTGTCTGTGAGCGTACCTCCGGGGACTTCCCGGGCCCGAACCCTTTGATTGTCTGCTGATGTGGAGCTGATTTTGATGTGACAGGCAATTTAGTCAAGCACAGCGCTGTGCTCAAACACTTTGGCTGTAACACCATAAACACTGGGAATAATGGTTTAACCAGAGGGAATAATCAACTGCCAGCTGTCAAAACAACAACCTGACTGACAGCCAAAATGTTTAGTTTTTCTTTGATGCAAATCTGCCAGTGGCTACATAAAACTTCCTCTCTAGAACCCGGCGCTAGCCAAGAGCTTAACATGTCTGCGGGAAGCCAGTCATAACCTGAGTGACATCTACACAACTGCTCTACTGGCCTACACCTTCAGCTTGGCCCAGGAGATGGACACCAGGGCCCGCCTACTCAAGCACTTGGATTCTGTTGCCTTCAGTGATGGTAAATAGTGCTTCACTCGGCTTGCCTAGTAAGGTACTGAGCTCATAAATTCAGCCTGTTTCCACCAGAATAGTGTATGATTCATTAATTCATTTAATCATTCATTTATTATGACTATATGCTTTGCACTGTCTCGTGCCTTTCAACACAAAGGAGTTTTCCCAGTGAGGCTGTGACAATGTGATGCATTGAGCACTTGATTCAGATACTCAAGTCCTTCAGTCATATCCTGCTTCATTAATTAGTCATGTGAAGTTCTTACATTTTGTTGGAGGACACGGTCTTGGAAGTAAATGAGTAATGTGACGGGGATCCCATTTTCTAGCCTGCAACTACAATGAAAGTATTGTTTGATTTTGCTGGAGTTTGACTTGGTCTTTGTCTTGAGCCATCATTTCCTTCTTTTGGTCAGTCTAATCTAATGTACTTGACATTCCGGATGACACACATGCTGGACTTACAGGACATTGCCCTGTGGTTTGCCCATGTTAGTCGCACGATAATGAATCATGATATGATCCACAGAGGGCTTGCTTCACTGGTCCCCGCCGAGCTCAGATGCATCCACCTCGCTGTCAGTGGAGTTGACCTCTTACGTACTCCTGGCTGTCCTGAGGCAGCCGGAGCTGTCCGTTGCTGACCGGAGCTATGCCAGCCGCATTGCGGGTTGGTTGGTTAGGCAGCAGAACCCACAAGGAGGCTTCTACTCCACGCAGGTACAGACGGCGCCCTTTCTGTGTCATCTAAGCTTTACAGTTCGCAGCAAAAGTGGGATGATTTCTTTGTGTCCAGGACACGGTGGTAGCCCTCCAGGCTTTGTCTCGTTATGCAACCATGGTCTACAGCCCAGGAGGGGCCAGCACAGTTACAGTTCAGTCCACCCCCGGGGATATGCACCACTTCACAGTGGATCAAAGCAACAAGCTAATCTACCAAGAGAGGGAACTGCACAACATCCCGGGGCAGTATGTGATTGAGGCTCAGGGCAGTGCCTGTGTCTCTGTGCAGGTTGGTATAATACACATCTATCCTTCCCATCGTGTTTGAGTAAAATAATGTACTTATGCACATACATCGATCTCTGTTGAAAAATTTAGCAGATACCTTTTTCATCAGATTGTATTCATTTAGGACGCGGTGTGAGGAGATGAGCCTGAGCCATTACTGACCCTCCTGTATTGCTTCTCAGACAGCACTCTACTACAACGTCCCTCCTACTCCCGATGGCTCAATCTTCAGCATCACGGCCTCCACAAAAGGCAACTGCACTAGCAGTGGGCGACATCTCTTGTTCAACCTGATTCTCCAGTAAGGATGTATGCTTCAGTGGGGGGCTGCTCCACATGGGATGCACCATTGAAATGCAGATACTGTCCACTGGAGGCTGTGCCCCAGACATCGACTGCGGATAAGTCGGCAACCCATAGGAATTGTCTGGTATAAAGATGCAGTAATTTATATTTCAGAATGATGCGTGACCTCAGTACCTTATCTCAACAGATACAATGGCCCAAGGCATAGCACAGACATGGTGATTGCGGATGTGGCAATGCTTTCTGGGTTCGTCCCAGAGCCAGAAAATTTAAAGCAGGTGAGTTGGGACCTGGTTTGGGGCATGTACAGTGCTGATTATAACAGATTCCAGAAGCTTATTCACTGTACAAGTTGGTAGATTTTATTCATATTTATAAAATGCCTGAACAGTTGAAAGATGGATGGATGGATTGATTTATGAAATGTTATTTTTGAACATACGAAGAGTGCACAGTAGGGGGGAAACT
This sequence comes from Petrocephalus zakoni, assembly GCA_026774425.1. NCBI lineage: Eukaryota > Metazoa > Chordata > Actinopteri > Osteoglossiformes > Mormyridae > Petrocephalus > Petrocephalus zakoni. The sequence continues at coordinate 16,112,677 of JAODKN010000039.1, read as the reverse complement.
ATTATATATACTGTATTTGTGGTTAGGACGGGCTTAAAAGATTCAGTTACTGTTAAATTCTCAACTGATTAACATTTGAAACTTGAAGTGTCAGTTCCAGACAATGCTTTTAAGTGAGTTAAAAAAATCATTTAATCATTTAAATAGGAAGTTCAACAGTTCATTAGATCCCAAGGCCAGGATTCATCCTTCCCTAGTTACAGGGATCTAACTATGCACTCTGGACTTGACAGGCATAAAAATAGATCAATAGTAAAGAACCTTGCTACTACCCTAGAAACCAACATATAACTGTTAGATCCTCCATTACTACTTGGTATGAGTCATATATGTATCCTAGAACAAATAATGTACAACAAATATCACCACAATTGTCACTCTTCTACTGCAGCTGGAGGACGTTTTAAACGTTGATCGTGTCGAGATTGAAAACGACCATGTGTTACTTTATTTCAAAATGGTGAGTAGATAAAGTTTAATACTAATGTTTACCCTTACCATGCCTGTACTCTTATGAGGAGATAGTGTTGTACCTGACACAATGTTTATTTACAGCTATTGCAGAAGAATGCTACAGAAATAAGCTTCAAGCTGATAGGAGAGCTTCCAGTGGAGAACCTGAAGCCAGCCACGGTCGAGGTGTACGACTACTACCTGCCCAGTAAGAAAACGCAGCGAGTGAAGCTGATTTTAATAGGGTGATTGACGCATGTGTAGAGACGTCTGGCTGGAGTACTGGTTGATGTTCCTGACAACTGCTGGTTCAGGATTCAGCTGGTTTACCTCTAAGCAAGGTGCTCAACTGAAAATATGGTGGGGAAACATTCAACTGTATAAAAATGTCAGCTAAGCAACATGTATAAATGGTTGAGACTCATGATCAAAACTATTTTTCAGCATTGTACATTCCATCTGGTAGATTGCTCAGGCTATCACAGGCCACACACAGCATAAATCTATGTCCTGTGTGTCCAACTATAGGTTTAACATGTCTGTGTTTGCAGGGCAGTGCTCATATGCATTCTTTAGGTGGAGTGTTTGTGTAATTTGGGTATGTGTGGACCCCATTGGTTGCAAAAAATCCCTTCCCTTACCCCCTGTCTATCCCCTGCAGGTGACCGTGCTGTGGCGAAATACACTTCAGTTTGTGCCAAAGATCAGTGACGCGTGGACAGTTTTTCCCCTGCAGATGATTAATGGTAATTTGCTATAAATTGTATAGAAGTAAAGATTCAGAATTCGAATCCTCTTATTCACCAAGTACAAAATGTACATGATGGACACAGTAATATTGTGCAAACACTGGATGTATTTGGTTATTCCTTAATTTATGTTTTAATAATACAAATGGTGCAAAAAGTTGAGCATAAAGTATGGTTTAAAACAGACTTTGTTGTGCAGTTATTCTCAAATTAAGATGTTAACGATACTGTTTGATGTTTTTTTTCCATTCTATATGCTACAAAAAGTCACACATCGGCAAGAGGGATGAAAAAACACCGAACACATTCCTTACTCCCAGAACCCCCTAGTGTTGCGCATTTCAATCTACAAACCTCCCCCGGGGTGTCCATCTGTCAGAATGCAACAAACTGGAATTTGAATGTAGAACATGTTGAACTATCCTTTAAAATCTGTTTTCATGAATGCATTATGTACTTGTATTAAATTTAACAGATTTAATCTCGTTATAAAATAAATATACATACACTTGCGAATCGCTTTTGATCAATAGGGTCAATAATCTGTTGTGTTATACTGCCACCTGGTGCATAGAATATTTCTTAACTGTGCAGAAAAAATAAATAATATTTCGATCTTTGAGCTACTTTGCCATGCTGACTGGTGTGGAGGATGGATTGCTCAGTGGCACACTACTAAGTCATACCAAAGTCTATGACGTATTACTAATATTATTGCGAAGTACGCCCAAAAGAATAGGCAAATACAACATTCACTCTGTAATAATACTACATTAAGAATATCATACGCACGGCGTATTAATGAACTGCATTAGCTTTTATTTTTTCTGTAATATATTGACTAAATATGAGCATTGTACGATTTTAAATCATCCGCAAAGTATCGATTGTACCTCGTTGGGTGCGTAATATTCAACAGTGATTAATTTGATTTTAGAATGGAAAAAGAATTACAAAAATAGAACGCTCGATGTTCTCTGATATTACTTTCACTCGGTCTAATTTTAGCTGGTCTAATTACCATAAAACCCTGACGATGAGCCATGAACAGCGTGCATCTTTTAAATTGAGGAAACCTGGTGCAAAAGTACAGCGTTCAAACTGTACGTGCACGCGCCGTGCCCTCGCGCTACGCCGCGCGCACGCGCGCGCCCACGACCGGCAGGGCTCGCGCCTCCCCTCGCGTCCCGTCGGCTTTCGCACCTCATTGGCCGACGCGCTCCGGCGACGGCGCTGCCAGCCAATGGCGGCGCTCGCAGCGCGCGAGGAGCCGAAGAGGAGCCGCGGAAAAACGTTTCGGTTTTGTGCGTGTCGCGTCACTTCCGGGACGAGGAACGACGAGGAGGAGGAGGGAGGGGGGCAGGGGGTGACAACTGATCAACAATAACAAAATCATAGTGAGCAGGCGATAGTGGGGTGAGTCTGAATTAAAATACTTGCGTCGCCGCACAGTTTCCCGAACGATGTCCCGCTTCTGAGATGTACTTCTGGACGAAAGTGGTACTTTGGTTAGCGGGACACATTTTGCATGCTACTCTGGCCAGTGTGTGTAGGTTTGGGGTCATTGAGCTAATGTGAGTGGGCATAGCTTTACTGGTGTATACCTATCGGCGAGTCAGCGCTAACTAGCTGCCTTTATCCCTTAGCTAGTTAGGCACCTGTGCGGCAGTCACGGCGCTCACCTTGCAGGTGGACAGCAGACAGTAGCTGACATTGTCAGACTGGAAATCATACAATTAATGCTGTCATTTTTTCCTCTCGACATTGATTTGGATCCCAGAGTCGGTCATCAAGCGAATGCTTTTTCGAGACTGTGATCCTGATGCATTTTTATTACTGTCATGACTATATACTGTTTATTCAGCACTTGCAGATAGCTGCGGATGCATGGGGGCATATGGTCTAAATTAGCTTATTTACATAATAAGACATCAGCGATCGGCTTTGATATTCTTTCATTTCGAGGGATCGTAATGTCCGTTGCTGGAGGGGAAAAAAAAACAAGTTTTGTTTGTTGGGTGGTGAGATGCAAGCGAATATGCTCTTATAACCTAGCGGCCATTTTCTGAAATTTGTAAAAGCATTTCGGTGTACCCCTTTCAAGTAGCCGAAAATGCACAACTGCAGTCAGTTAGGAGCAGTAACACTACCGTGTTATGGAAATAAATTGTGCTCGGCGCATCAAGAAGTAAAGGCAGTGCACGGTAGGTATGTGTGCTCCGAGGCTATCGTGTTATACTTACCGGGCATGTCCACAAAGAAACTTCTTTGGAGACATTGGTAAATTTCTATATGTAATGCTTGTGGAGTTGGCATTTTCTGATCGAATTGTTCGTCGTTGGGGGAATTTTATGACAACTCGTTCACACTATTTTAACTGACTCAAAAATCACTGCTATCAAATACATTTGAAGGAACCTTCACGCATCACTCCTTAAAAAGACTTAACATGTATATATTTTTATAATTCGAATACAAGAAAGTGACATACTGACGGCTGATAATCGTATCACTGAATACATCGCAAGTTTCGAAACACTATTAGCAATGACCGCATACCAGCGTGCAGTTATGACGTGTGCCGCTAGGGGGCGCCGCATCGCCTAGGGGAGGCCACGTAGGACGGTCAAGATATTTTTATCACCGGTTCGGATCATTATTATAAATAAAAATTAACAGTCTGTAAATTCGAATAGTAGTATTTCCACTGTAAGTTTTGAATTTGAAGCGTGAAGTATATGCGTTTTAATCATGTTTCCGGGCTAAACAACGGTGTAGTTAAAAATAAACGTCCTTCACACCAGCCGATCACGGCAAATATATCTGGAAGAGTAGCAATTTTAAGTACAGAAACTGGTGAAAACACTGCTCTAAATGTAGACTCTCTGCACTCTTAAACTTTAACGGTTAAAGTAAATAAATAGTTTAATTACCATGTGATGATGGTGCAATCAAAATTATACACCCTACTTGCTAAGAATACATGCCTTTAAATTTCTCCTCTCTGTGGTTTTTAAAGTATTATTTGTTTATCTTCTCAGGTTGGCCGTCCCATTAAAGTTTAACTTAAATTTTTTGTCTGTAACTCCATGGAAGCCCCATAGCAACCAAGAATTTGGTAAACAATAGAAAACAAAAGAATTAAACAATCTATTGTCATGGCAATGGTTAGTCTGCGGACCCCTGTTTTGTGGTGGCAGATCTGTAAGTCTGCCTGCCTTCAGCTACAAAGTCTCAATTGTTGGCCCAGGACATAGTTTGCTTCCTGGTCTTTGTCATCTCTTATAGAGTAACGTGTTCTCCATTTGCTTATGGTGTAGTTCTTTGCTGGAGGTCAATGTTTAGTTACAACTTGTCAGCAAAAAATACTTTCAGGCGCAAGAAAAATAAACCCGGCTTATGTTCTCTATTAAATAGGGCAGTCTTCAAATATACATTTCTAAAGGAGCCACCGGAAAACAATGTGTCTCCATTCAGCGTTCATGAGCACCCCCACATCTATTTGTTCAGTACTTTGCAACAGGAGTTGTCACAAATCAGAGTGCACTTTCAGTAAAATGCTCACATTTGATATGGCTTGTTAGTTAACGCCTGTCCTTTGGACCCGGTGGGAATGCGAAACCAAACAGACTGGGCCGAACATCAGACGCTCCTGGTCAGTGACACCTGTTTCGATAGGACTTCACAGGAGCACCTGAAAGGTGGCTGTCCACACAGGACTTCGGCTGGATCCGGCTGGGGTGACGAAGGCCCAGTTCCACTTCGCAGACTGGCAAGAGGTGAAACTTGGGCCTGATAGAAGGATGAAACTGATTAGCCTGACTGCTGAAGGGACTTTTCTTATCTTTGACTGTTTTTGTTAGGTGATTTGTTTTCCTTTGAAGATAACGAGTGACAGTTAGTGAAAAGTAAATGAAGGAATTTCAGACAGCAGACGTATCGATTATTTGGCAGTGTCTGTTTTGTATTCTTCTGATTTGCCCAAATTCTTTCGTCCTTAGAAAATGATTTGCGAATTAAGACTTGGGTTGTACTGGCTTTCTGTTACTACAGGCCGAGTGATACAGAAAGCCCCTTCAGAAGCTAAAGACTCGGCTGCAGGTACGTGCCCACCTCATGCCTTTACCTGTAAGAGATCGCAGACGGCATGTTGCTCTAATTATTCACAAGGTTCTTTCCTTACAAGGGTGTTTGACTATTTGAAATGGGATTTTCGAGTTATAAGAATATACATGTCTTTTTCTTATTTATATTTTGTCTGTATGTAACGCGGCCAATAAATTCAGCGGCATGTGTAATGTGGCAGGTACCCGGTCTCACCGGCTCAGGCGTGGCCACAGTACACGGAGAATCACGCGGGACCCGCACGGCGTTTCTGCCCGTGTCTCTCAGCTGGGCTGCCGGGCGGCCTCACGGTGCCTTTGCTGCTGGAGAAGGTCACTTCGGCGGGAACCACGGAGGGGTCAGGGCTCACTGCCTCGCTCTGCGGCTGCCCTCTCACGGGGTAAGGTGACACCGATCTATTCCTGCACATGTTTAGGGGTAGCAGATTGAGCACGTCGTTATGATACTGTACGGTCAGCGGAACTGGATGTTAGACACGTATATCTGTGGACTCAAAGACAATGTTACTTCACATAGAAGCTGGAAAAGACTCACTGAAGGGAGAAGGAAAAAGTAAAAAATAAATACCGCACTTAGACATGAGGGGCAATTTTTAGTTAAGAGTCAGGGGCAGAATATGGTTCAAGTCAAAATTCAGTATTAAAGTGCTTTTATAATAATAATAATTACAACAACAATATTGATATATACAGTATTCTTATTTCTATTCATTGGATTTAAGCATCGTTTTTCAAAACCCAAAGATACTCATAATTTTCAGTAATGCTAAACACGTAGATGGAGTAGCAGAAATGCAAAAACGGTAATAAACAGTTATAATAAGCTCAGGGTGATGAGCAATACGGAACCGCAGAATACAGCAAGTAATAAATGAATGAATGGTGTCCAACATCCTAATTAGTCATCTCATGTGGTGTCAGTCAGGTGTTACGATTGCATTTGCCGGAGGATTTCGCCATTCTGGCCCGAAGGCACCGGAGTCACGTCAAGCACCCTGGATTTAACAAAAGTTCTCTCATCCACAGGGAGGCCAGGCAGGCTTTGACGGTGGGCCCAGCGGAGCGGGACTCTGCTCCGCCCGCAGGTGAGGAAGGTCTGCCCGGGTTGTTTTACATTTAGAAAGAATAAAGCAGGGGAAATGCTGCTATGCTCACCCCTGGTATGTTTGCAGTGTAGACTATTTATTAGCGGCAACATAACTCCACTCCCTGGTATTAGATGTAGTTGCGCTTTTTAATACGGTCTGTGATTCGATTCATCTACCCTTCGTCTGCTTTGCGCATTGAACAGGGGTTGATTCATTCCCTTTTGTGGCTCCTTTTGGGACAAATTCAGACACTGGTCTTTTCTTTATTTAAGCTGTTCAGTATTGGCCTGCAAAGTCTGAGGTCTACGGTGCTTTTGTGTCCGGTGTTTTTAGGGGCTTTGAAATACTAGCAACTAAGAGAATCTTGGGGTGGTCCTGTGCTGGGATTGGCCTGTGAACATCATTGGATAGCATCTATCATTTATGATCTCTTCCGAATCCCAACCCAGACGACGGACCGGCCGTGTGGGACGGCGCCATGGATCCCCCCGAAGACGAGGGCCGGACCTTCATGGAGGTGATCAGCGAGAAGTACAGCCCGGAGAATTTCCCGTACCGCAGAGGGCCCGGTGTCGGGGTAGTGGTGCCAACGGGTCCTCAAGGTTCACCTATGAAAGGTGAGACCTGCCAACACCGCAGGCTGCTGCGTTATACGATCTGGGCCTTGGTAGAGCTGACTCATTTTTAGAGCCATATTGGAGCAGTTGGACCAGCCAGGTCTGTTTTTTTGAGTTATATATTCTTTGCAGTGCTTGGTACAGTCATGAGAGACTACACTGAAAATAAGCCATACATGCACAGTGTAATGTGTGGATTAATGCCCTGTTGCTCAAAAACTTTGAATGGTTTGAAAGGCCAGAAATGTTACATGATACATACATTTTGGATTGTTGGGACTAAAATGTTTCCACCATTTGCCCAATTGTAGCACAGAAACACCACGTAGTATATTTGATGCTTACATCGTAAGCATTCAGTATTCAAGCATCTTGGACTATGTCAAGTCTTATGTTTACAGCTGTGGAATTTGTGGAGCTGTCTGCCAGTTGTTACGTTAACACGAGCAACGTAAAATGCTGTGAAAATGACTATTGGGTTTTGTCCTTATAGACTGTAATATGTCTGTCAACACCTCACAGTGACGCTTGGAAAATAGTCACCCTCTATGCTGCGCGTAATTTCATCGGAACATGAAAAATTAGGGCATTTTTCCAGGTGTTTAATTGATTCACTGGTTGTAGAAATGTGTAAAAGCATGAGCGAATTGTTCCAGAGTCTTTTCCACTTGATTTCCACGCCTTTATAGATCGCCTGAACCTTCCCAGTATCCTGGTGCTCAATGGCTGTGGCATCAGCCGCGCCGGAGACGAGGCTGAGATTTCTGCCTTCTGTGCCCACGTGGTGGAGCTGGACCTGTCCAACAACAAGCTGCAGGACTGGCATGAGGTGGGAAGCCAAAGTTGACCTTGGCCAACACCCATGGGATGAAGTTTCCTTGGCAGCGAAAACCTTAGCAAATGATCAAATATCAGGAGCGGCTTTGTTCTTGAGTTTTAAGTGCTTAACACTTAAAAGCAGATCTGAAATAGATCTGTAAAATCTCTTCAGGGCAATTAATCAGTGTCGCCCACTGAGAAAACACCGGAATGTATATATGGTCATGTTAAGACATGTTTCTGCAGATCGTGGTAGTGTGTATGATTAATGATTAATGATCAGCTGGACAAAAAAACATGTCACAGGGCCCTACGCAAAGCCAACTTTGTCTTCTCTTTTATTGCTTTCCAGCACAGCTCACTCTAAGTCCGGGCAGGATCAGCACTGATAGGCTAGCTCCCGAAAGGACAGTAGATGTGTATAGTCAAACGATGGCAAACCGAAACCAAGAATGACAGTTGACTTGACTTTGACTTTTGACTAAACTAGTCTGGTGAATAAGCAGGTTTGGGTGCTTCCTTCCACCTGAGTCTTTGGTAGTACGCTCCTCTCATCTGGGCATCACTACTTAAGGTGTGTTCTTTTCCTGCTCTCCTAGATCAGCAAGATCGTGTCCAACATCCCGAACCTGGACTTTCTCAACCTGAGTTCCAACCCCCTCAGCGAATCGCCGCTGGACGCCAGCTGTGCAGAGGCCTTCGTCAGAGTCCGGCGACTGGTTCTCAACAGCACCCATGTCTCCTGGGAGACTGTGCACACTTTCACGAGGGAGATCCCAGAGTAAGACTGCTGGCTGGCCGATACTTGGTCACTCTGGGGGCGGGAGGTCTGTGTGCACGTGCTTAATTGGTTGACAAATAGTACATGTGGTATGAATTGGCTTTGCAAAAGAGTGTCATCGATGGCTGTAAGTAGGGCTTAGTAACTGTCTATGTCCCTGGGTGTCATATGGGGATCACAAGGGCATTATACGAAACCAGGAGAAAATGCGGAAATTTGAAATTTGTTGTTGAATCCTTTTTACATGTGAGGAATACATAAACAAATGTGCATGTCTGTTCAATCAGACGGCGGGAGTATTTAAGGTACAACATTTTTGACAGGAAAGAGAAGGGAAAAAAAGAGTCCTCTTACATCGTGTAAAACCGGAGATAACGAATGATGAAGAATGATGAAAGATGATGAACTCTGTCTAGCTGGGATTGCACTTATTTTGTGAATTCATTTTCAAAATGTCTTTTGATTTGACAGTTTGCATTTTTATTTTCACAGTGCACATTTTTACAATGTTTGTGACGTTGTGTCAATAAATTGCGGTGGTGGGGTATTTGTGCAGGGAGGCATGAGGTTTTTTTGTTTCCAAACGGGAGCCTGACAGAAAATGTTTGCAAATCACTGGTCTAAACTCTGGGTTTAGGTGTAAGGAGAATGCTATGTGTATATAAATAATTTGACCTATAACATGCCAGCTGGGAGCCCTGCTGCTTAACCCTGTTCTGTAGATAGCACTGGGAGGGCACTCGGCTGGAACATTTCAGCTGTAGATAAAACCATATGGGACTCAGGAGATAGCTGCGCATAGCCAATGAGTCTCTCCACAATGTGGTATGTCGCCCCCTGCAGGCTGGAGGAGCTCTTCCTGTGCCTTAATGAGTACGAGGCTGTAACCCCCTCAGCCGTGCCCTGTCCTTCACTACGCCTGCTGCACATCACTGACAACAACCTGCAGGACTGGGGAGAGGTGCGCAAATTTGGGGGCATGTTTCCCAGCCTGGACACACTGGTCATGGCCAACAACAGCCTCACCTCCATCCAGGATTCTGGGGATGCGCTGCGTCGGCTCTTCCCCAAACTACGCAGCATCAATCTTCACAACTCAGGTAGCCCCTCCCTCTACCCAAGCTTCAGCCAATGAGCCAAGCCCGAGCTTAAGGTTCCCCTCAAAGGCCCACTAAGAACTGATTTTTGGTTCAGCTTTGTTGAATATTATTAGCAGAATTTTTCATTGGCCTCATGGCAAGTTCTCAATAATTTATTTACATATATATATATGGAAATGTGATATAATATATCATTGCAATATGAGAGAGAGCAGATTCAGAGGTTTATTAAGCATGGACACAGACTTTTGAGTTACTGCTTTTTAGTGGAGATAGAAATCAGTAGTATCCTAGCACCTCGGTGAAAGGCCTTCGTGGGACAGTAAGGCCTCCTGAGGGTCTCCCATGGCCGGGCAGCTGGCCGAGGGCCCTTCCAAGCGGAGGTGCAGAACCGGCTTTCCTTTGACCTGTCTCGCCGGTCCGCTGAACCCGAAAGGGGACGAGATGAACGAACCGATAGCAGCGGCTTTGCTGACCAGATTGCGTTCTTTTCACATGGACTTCGGGGTGAGGGTACCTGGGGGAGGCTTAAAAAGGGGGAGGGATTCGGGGGGAGCTGTTCGGCGGTCAGGAGTGGTGGATAATCTCACCCCTGCCCTCTCTGCACTTTAAAGGAAGTCTTTACAGAAAGGGGATATGCATCTACCTGTAGCTGAGAATCTTACGTATCGTTTCGTTAATCTAACTCCCATCAGCCTCTAAGAAGGGTAGGTAATTACTCACTGTCCACAAAAGCTGAGCTTGTAAGAGAAGTGCTGTGAACATGACTCGCTCAGTGGCAAATGCGCTAGGCCACGCCACCCTGTGGATTTTTATGTAAAACACTTGAAGGTTACAGTGGAGTTCCTGGAAAAAGAAAACGTCTATAGACAATTTGGAAATATGAAATATGAATTCAGAAATCGTGAACCTATTTGTCTGTAAATGTGCCAGGACGCTTTGTTTATTTTATTGTGAAACTGGAGGCCATATTGTTGCCTAATGGTAGTTGGTTGACACCCTTCATGAATGAAAAGTGACGGTGGCGTGTTCCTTTGTGTGTTTCAGGTCTAAGCAGCTGGGAGGACATAGAGAAATTCAACTGCTTCCCCAAGCTGGAGGAAGTGAGACTGCTGGGAATTCCTTTGCTGCAGACGTATACCAACACGGAGAGGCGCAGCCTCACTGTAGCACAGTAAGCTCCCTCTCCCCACACACACACACACACCCACACACACACACACACTGCTGCCCTCACCATTCCCTTTCAGGACATATCTGTCTGTCTGCCTGTCTACAAGCAGTTACATCTTATTAGAGCTAGCCATGGCGACAGGTATGCAGCACGTATAATAATGCTTGCACACACCCTGGCCCTCAGGCACTAATGCCAGGAGTGAATACTTGGACTGGAAATGTGATTGGCTGCTGGAGTGCCCCCTCCTGTGACACTTACCGATTCAAATCATATCATTGGCTAATGAGAAGGTTGGCCCCTCCGTATGATTTATGGCCCCCTTTTTAAAAGGAAAAACAAAGTCCTAGAATCTACCCTGCGCACATCCTTGGCTGTGGCCTTCATAAGAACACCTTGGCACCCTCTTTCAGCCTGCCCTCCGTGTCGGTGCTGAATGGGAGCAAAGTGACAGATGGGGAGAGGGAGGACGCTGAGAGGTTCTTCATCCGCTACCACCAGGATTGTCCTGAGGAGGAGCTGCCTTACAGGTATGACACACAGCATCCTTGTGCTCTATACTGCCGCCCTGGTGGGGATCTGGGTACTGCCCATTCAGCAGTCAAACAAGCTGGTCCGATCTCGTCTATGCTGAAAGCCACCAAAGCATCTCATAACTAGCCCAATCATGGTTTGACTTCAACAGGGTACATAGCCCATTTAAATATGTATCTCTGTGTGAGCGTGTGCCATGTGATGGACTAGCATCCCACCCAGGCGTCATCTGTCCTGTGCCCCCTGAGATACGGTCCGGGTCTACCACACCACACGCAGTTACGGAAAATGAATGAATGCAGTTTTATGGCATACTGGAGGTCATGGGAGTTGTAGTTCATAAAAACACAGACCTTCTGTGTGGGAATTCGTGAGAACGTCACCTCTAGATTATCGCCATTTTGCATCTATATATGATTTCCAGAAGAAGCTCGGATATGTATCACTAACTCATTTCACAGCTGCTACTATTGACCCTTATATGACCAATGAACCACAGAATGCAGCTGTGTATGTTGACCAAGTCTCAACAGATTCCCCTTTGAAGTGTTTGGCCAGGTCTATCCTCCAGAAGGTCGTAGAGGCCTACACTTATTTATGTGTATATACTGTGTACATGCTCATGCAGACGTGTGTGTGTGTGTTTGTCTGTGTGTCTGTGTGTGTGTGTGTGTGTGTATATGAGGGGAGATGACATTTGCAATTTAAGTGGGCTCTCCCATGGTGGTCTTCGTGCTGAGTATAGGTGGTAGGCAGATTGTGTTAACTCATTAGTGTATCTATAGCTCTGTCCTAGTTTCCGATCTTTGAAGGGTAAAAAAAAAAAAAAATGGGAACCTTGGGGCCGCCATACAACAAAGTGTGATAAGATGGGCCGGACCCCCCCCACCCCCTTTTAAGAGGAATTCTAAGGGCTGTTCGGTGGCTGGGAAACGGAGCACCCTTCCTTTCCATGCAAATTCCACTTAACCCCAGGAGAATGGCGGGAGGGGATTTGCCGCAAGAGTGTAGCCTCTGATTGGGGAATCTAACCTTTGGGAGACAATGTGGCCAGTCTCTGGCCACTCAATGACTCCTTTGTGAGTAATACTCTGATCAGAAAGCCGATACACGAGGTGGCAGGCTGATTCCCCCGACCCCCACCACCACCACCCTCGTAGGGGATTGAGCACTTTACCTATTTCCATTTGTAACTGGAGCTGACGCACCAGTTCAAAGGCATATTTGCACACATTGTCTCATTGATTATGACACGGGGACTAAGATGGGGAGGGATTTAGAAGGTATATAAAAATTGGGTTTTCTTATCTGAATCGGCGGTAGGGCCTGGAGGGGCACGCAGTGCTCATTTTCCTTTTTGACTTGTAGAGGTGTTAAATCAAACTGGAAAGTGCTTCCCTAGCACCTTGTCATCTGTTCACCCTCCCCCCTCCCCATTCAGTGCCCACTCTGACGCCTCATCCTGGCATTTCTGCCTTTACGTAACCCTGCCTGCTTGCGTCCGTCTCTCACTCTGGAGACCGGGTGACCTTACTGACCACTCTGTCTAGACGCACGTCCGCTCCACCGGGCCGTGACTCAGCCAATGCTGGCATAGTCCGCCGAGGTACGTAGAGAGACGTAGGCGGGCCGGAGCCAGCGAACGGGCCCAGGCTCTGAGCCAGTGCACCAGTCCCGGGTGTCACAGTACAGCTAGCAGACGGTGCATGGTTCCATACAGCCGACAGTGTCTCTTTCTCTCTCCCTGCCGCTGCCCGCAGACATCAAACTGCATTTTCGGGTGTTTGACCTTCTGCCAGTTCCCCAGGTGGGAATAGGGGGTGGGCCTTATGGGACGGGAGGCAGCGGCAGACGGGAGCCGGCTATCCTCTTTCTGCGTGGCCCTACGCGCCCTCTCCCTTTCGGAGATCACAGCCCCACAAGCAGGTCGCGGGCACTCCGACCTGCCCTCGGCTGGAAAGTCGGATAACAAAGCCACGATTTAACACACTCCCTACTGCTTTGCCCTCAGGTAACCCTAGTTACCTGCCTGGATGCCTTGGACCCGAGGTCTATTTTAAAAGCAGAATGAGAGGTTTTAGGGAATGGGTTTGACCAATGAAGCATGACGTGTAAAAGGCACCTTTTACCCTTTGTTGTTCCATTGGTGTTATTGAAATGAAGACTAGATAGAAAGTCGCATGTAACTTGATAACTTGTTATAAAATCACGGCACATTAAAATCCGAGAACATATATCTATCGAATCTCGGGAAATGAATCGATGCTTATTTTTATATATGTAAAATAAGTGTATGCATATATGTGAATGTGTGTGTGTATGTATATGTATGTATGTGTGTATGTGTGTGTGTATATATGTACACACACACACAAAACACACATTTTTTATATATGTGTTATATAAAATGTGTGTGTGTGTGTGTGTGTATATATATATATATATATAATACACAAAACACACATTTTTTATATATGTGTTATATAAAATGTGTGTGTGTGTGTGTGTGTGTATATATATATATATATATATATATAATACACACACATATGCACATGCATTATCTATTTATAATGCACGAATTGTTCTGAAGACGCATAGCACCTTGTGTGATGTTTCAGGCTAAAGTAAAAACCTCAATGACTCCGGTTAGCTGCACTTGACATTCCTGAATTAGCTATCCATGGCAGGAATGGGACCCTCACTCCTATTGGGCCACAGGCTAGGCTGAACGTTGTTCCACCTCACCTCTTAATTGCTTAATTAAAAGTCATTATTTGGTTCCAGTTACGTTTCTGAATGGCCAAAAGTCCTGTAGACATTGTGATAAAGTACCCCCCCCAACCCCTCCAGCCCATGTAATGAAGCCACGAAGGCAGCCGTTAAATAAATATATAATGTAATAGGGGTCCAATGACTCTGACCACAATATAAAACCCATATGTGAAATGCGGCCTCTAGAGGCCGAGTTTGAAGGAGCAGCGAAAAAAAGCTGAAAATGGCACTTTGTGGGAATCGGCTTAGAGGTGACTCGAGCTGAATTCCCAGGGTTGCACGGGAACCCGAGGCAGAATTGAGACCAGGGACTTGCATTGTTGAGAACCTTTTTGCGAAGGAGGGGAAATTACACTGATTAACCCACCTGTTACAGGGGGCATTCAAGGCCGAGCCTTTCTTTTAAATTTTATTTAATCGTTTTTTGGCCTTATCTCTCCCAGAATCCCCTGGGGCAGGGTCCTTTCTCACGGCTACCTTGGGCTGGGTAGGAGAGAGTCTGAGACGGGGAGGTGAGGCAAGGTGCAGAATGGAGGCACGTATGATTCTTGGCTTAGTCTGACATTAGTCTGCCTCTAAAGGGAGGGCTGCCCTTGATCTCCCCCGTTATCACATGCTTAGGACTTGTAGCAGTGTTTTCCAGTTGCATCGTTACAGCAAGTATTCATGATTCTCTGGATTTTCGTGATGGCCGAACCAGTGGAATACCGCAAAATAATAGTGAGTAATGATTCGTTGTATGGGATTCATGTTGCGGTCTTCAGAGTGACTCACAAATAGTTTTGCAAATTTTTTACTTTGATGATTAAAAAAACATGAATTTAGCATTATTGGCTCGAGCACAAGAACTTCAGTTTCTGGGCTGAAACAGTCGTCTTCCACATCAAGCCTCCAGTGTCTTGGGTTTGTGGCCTGTCCTTCCACAAGGTACCACTGCCTGGTGACGAAGTACGGCAAGCTGGCCCCGCTGGCTGACATCGACCTGCGGCCGCGGTGCCGCGCCAAAGTGGAGGTGCACTACGAGGGCAGGGTGGAGGTGCTGAGCATCCGGCTGGACCAGACGGTGGCCGAGCTAAAGAAGCAGCTGAGGACGGTGGTGCAGCTGTCCACCAGCAACATGCGCCTCTACTACATCGACAAGGAGGTGGGCTGTGCCTTCGGGCCTGAGGAAATGAAGTATAGCACTCGTGCCCTGCACAGCTACAGCATCCGTGACGGGGACGAGATCCTCGTGGTTCCTAAGACCAAGTGACCGTTTGAGTCCCTCCCTGCTGGGGTGGGACAGCTCTCCTTTTCTCCACACACTCCCCTATCCCGGATCACCCCCCCCCACACCACCAAAGCCTCACACACGCAATCACCATAACCCTTCTCTACTACTGACCCTTGTTGTTCTGTTCGGGAAGTAGGCTGGTTTTAATTTTGTTCTGAATCATTTGTCCATTTTTTTCTGTGGCATTACCTTGTCTTCAAAGAGCTACGCCTTCCTCACAGAAG
>JAODKN010000039.1:16082125-16096866 GCA_026774425.1 Petrocephalus zakoni | reverse complement strand
CCCCCCCCCCCCCCCCCCCCCCCCCCCCCCCCCCCCCCCCCCCCCCCCCGCCCCCCCCCCCCGCCCCCCCCCCCCCCACAAACAACTGGATGTCCAGACAATCTATTAAGAAGGGGACAGCCATGCTGGACTGCTGTTGGGGGGCATGTGGATGTTTTTGTTGGCAGCCTGTACCACCTCAGGTGTCTAAAAGAACCATTGTTAGGCTGACAGTGATTGATGGGGTTGCATAAAGGGTTGATTTCTTGACATTGACTGAAAAGGAACACTTTTTGTTTTTTTTTATTATTATTATTTTTAATCTTTTTATCCTTGACTTGTAGTTCACTCTTTTTTTCCGATGGAAAGCTCCCTAAAATTTAGATATTTCCAGACAACATTAGTTTCTAGTTGTTTCTCGATAAAACTGACACATAGCGTGTGTTAGCGTAGAAGGTAGTACCAATACTCCATGGTGGGAAATAAGGTGCTGAGAAGTACAATAAAGTTTAAATACAAAGCAGTAAGCACTCTTGCACTCAATATATTTAAAATTCTTATATGGTTACCAGAAAAGCAATCTGAAATTGCATAGTAATCAAAATAGTATTGAAGGTAAACATGCCAAACTAGCAAACGGCCAAATGCAAGAACTTTGGGTCGGTTGTACGTCTTAAAAGTTGAGCATCGTAGCCAGTGATCCAAGGCTTTTCTGCGGAAATAACTGACATGACCATGTATAACAAAAGAGTTACACAAGACCTGAAAGAGTGCAGCTGGGTGGATGTTATAAGAATCGCAGGCTGACTGCTAGGTGCAGACCTTGCTGTTTCATCTGGGATGATTAGGAGCCTTGTGTTCCAAACCCACTTGTTCACATGGTTACCAAAATGTTTTGGCATTCCAAGGTAAATTTGCGATGTGTTTGGTGAGGCTAGTGTTGTAGATTTAGAGCACACCTGTGCAGGAATCTCATTTAATCACAGGTGTTAATAGGGTAAATTACTGCTTATTAAATATCAGAGTGTGGAATGCACATACATTCTCTAGTGCTATTAGTGGTTTGATACATTTACTTGCATAAAGTGCTTTATTTAAACCCAGAGAAAATAATACCAACAGGCTTTCATAACCTTTAAGCAGTGTTTAGGTAGGGTTGTGTTTTGGCGGCTGTTTTATTCTGAGATTTCTCCTGCTATCGCAGTTACTTTGTTTTGCTCAACGGGAACTGGAGAACACAATCCTCTTTTTTTTTTTTTAATTACAAGAGTTATAATCTGACAAATCTCACATGACTTAGTGCTATAATAACAAACAGAGAAAGATAGCGGGTGCAGCCCGAAAGAGTCTTGAGATAGAGACTACCTGGAGCTGCTTCGAGTAATCTTGGTCACGTCTGAGCACCTGGGCTGACCTGTTACAGTATCTACCCTCTTTGAATGGGCCAAGGCCAATCCGAGGGTTTCTGGGTAGAGTTGGCCACTTGATCTTTATATTATATATCTCCCCAAGACTAAACTGCTTCTCCCTTGGGATCTTTGAAGGCCTTAAGGGATATGGCCGGCTTTAACCCCTACCAGACACCACTTTCAAAGGGACTTCCTGTGCATTGGGTTACATGGGTATCCCCACTTAGCTCTCCACCCATGCCGAACCCCTTAAGTCACCCATTAAAGTGGACATGCAACACCTTGATCAGGATGGACATGGTCCATCAGAGAAGGGGCCCTGGTCCAGCCCTCTTTTTGTTATGGTGGGAGAGAGATCCTAACGTTCGCCATGAGTGCTAAGAGCTCGTTCTCATATCTCAGCCGGTGGTCTTAATGTTTCCATGCCAACTTGCCCATCTTCAGACATCCCCTGTAATTGTACACAGTCTGGGCCCAACATTTAAAGTTTTTTTTTTTTGAGTCTTTTACTTTGCTGTGTCTGCAGTTTTGTGTCAATTTAAGCTACTCCTGCACCATATTCCACCACCGGAACTCTCACTTTAATTAAAAGAGCACTGTTTTAATAAAGTCCACTGTGATTTAAACCGCTATTCATTTCCTAGATTATGGAGAGATTACGCTTTGAATTTGAATTGGTTAAACATGATGCTATACAGTGTGCAGAATGTGTAAAACTGTGTCTGCAGAGTAAACGCGCTATTTGGCAGCCAGATTTTTTTTCCATGGTGTTTCTTTATGTTAAATTTTATAAATGAAAGGGTAGCCCTAAAAGAAAGAACATTGCTACATTATATCTGAGAGATCTTGAAAAGTATATTAGAAGCGTGGATTTTATGCTGTTGTTTCAGTAATTTTTATAAAAACTGAATATATTATGCTAATATAATGAGATTGTGTCTATGAGGCGCAGTTTGATGCTGTATTTTTATGAGAAACCATGCCATTCTTCCCTCGACCCTCACAAAACTCTGCTCTGTCTGAAGGAGTAATGCGAATATCCATGCCAGCTGTGTGTAGCATCATAGACAGACAGTGGAACGGGAAGTTATGTGCTGTTAAATCTGTATTTGTGTTGTTTTGCGTGCAATTTCACCAGTTTATTTATTAATTTGCACTTACTATTGCACCTATTGTAAAATTGTATGATTTATATGTTTCTTTATCAATAGTATCCATGATTCAGAAGTTTGATCCTCCTCCACCAAATAAAATATTATAATTTTTATTATTATTATTATTTTTTTTTTTTTTTGCTTGAGGCATATTAAAATGTTCCCTGTCTGATTTTCGGGTTTCGGATGTAGAGTGCCCTTTTTTTGACTGCATTGCTAAATTTGGAATTGGTTTTATCCAATTCCAAATTATGCAGGGGAAATTCTTGTGTTTTTTTTTTTTAAGGTGTTGGGGGGATAAACGGAGACATATTTCATACAAAGGGGCCAACCTTATCATTAGCCAATGATATGCTTTTAATTTGTGAGTGACAGGGGATGGGGCACTCTGAGGGCCAATCAGATTTTAGGTGAAGCTGTGGTGTCTCCCCAACAAACGCCCCTGGTTTTAATCATCTGACATTTTTTTTACACTCATCATGGTTTTTCCATTAAATTACCTGTTGTGGTATACAAGCTCTGCTGGTATAGAATTATATACAGGATCTGAGTCTTTGCTATGAAATGCCTGGGAGGAGGGGTTGTAAGGGGTGTCTAGAGTCATTAAGGTTTAAATGTTTTAATTCATTTCACTGTTAAACAAGCACTGTTGTGTTTCTTCATTTATATTAGCAGAGCTTTTCATCCCCCCCGTCCATTAAATTTCCATCTGGGCATTAGGAGTTAGGATATTGAACAGCAGCCCTATCATTTCTCTGCTTTTAATGAAATGTTGGGATCACAGTATGCGCCCTCTTCTTTTGTCGGATTATGACCAGAACTGAATTCCTTATGTTATATAACCCCTTTGTTAAAGGGAGTGTACTGCATACAAGCTTTTAGCCGTGATTTAAATCCATCCCTTTAAATTTTTTTAATGCTGAGCAACACGACAGAATTATAATGCAGAATTATAATACAGAAACCTCCAGAGTTTCAGCTGAAATATTCTTACCCCTGTGTGTGTGCGTGTGTGTGTGTGTGTGAGAGAGATAAATGCCCGTATCTGGCATGTGTAACCGACTGTTGTCATAGGGATCCCTGGAGAAAATGGGGCAAATGGGCGAGAAATGATTATTACAGAAAGAGAGAGAATTGTTGCTCATATGCAGTGTATGAAAGCTGAAAGTGGCCCATTCAGGCTAATGAATAGAAGGGGTATATTTGGACAGAGGGATGATGCTGCTGAAGACGGATCCTCTCAGTGTCCTTTATTATTCTGTTATCGCGAACAAACTTTCATTCAGACCTGAGAAAGGAACTGTCAGTCAGATTAATAGGGTGGAAATGTTGCCAACAATGAAGGCTGTAGAATGCTGAAATAGGACTTTGGATGTAAAACTCTTTAGATTTACTTTGTTTTTGTTTTTTTTTTTTATTGCATTTACTTTGTGGAAATTGGTTCGATTCGCTGTTAACTTAATGAATGTGTTTTGCCTGGCTGTATCAGTGATGATGACGAAGTGTTCGAAATGTGTTTGCTTGAAAATTATATGGAAAAGGTTGAAAATATGTATGGGGAAATGTGTTTATGCAGTATGTAAATGACGTCAGGTTCTCTGGTGTGGGCGTCGTCTGACAAATAGGATCGTGAGGGACAATGGAGACTGCGGTTCTTCAAGGATGCTTCTGTCCCGGTGCAGCTGTTCTGAGAGAGCCGCCTGCCATCGTTGTGGTGATAACCTACTGGCTGCAAGTTTTACCGCAAACTTCAACTTCAACTTCAATTTTATTTGATACCTAGATTACATTGTTGTCAGTGCTTTGCCAAAGAAAACAGCTGCTCTTCAACCAAGACATGAGCAGGATGCTGTTCTAGGTGACGCTCTTGCCATTGCACAATGGTTTTTTGTTCGTCCCGTAGGTTTGCCACTGTGCCCAAAACCAGAAATAAATGGCAGTATAACCCCTGCTCTGCTAGTTTAAGGGATGAGTAAGGGTCAGCTTTTATCTGCTAATTGTTTGAGGGTGTAAGTACTGTACATCAAGACAGCAGTTTGACACAATTCTAGATTGCAGTCCCAAGACTAGGCATGATTTATTCCGACTTGCTTTACAGCTGATGGATGCTGAAGTATTTGTGAACCAGAAGAGCCACGATCCTTTTTGCAAGTCTCTCGGCAAACCCTGACTATGAACTGATGATTTATTAAAACTTTAAGAGTTTGATTTTAAACCTGATTGTGTTGATATTATTTGGCCGTCTTTGGAGATGCGTACATTGCACATTAATTTGGTTGAACCCATCAAAAATCCCACTCTGATGAAATTCCATGCAGATTTATGATCACTTTTGATGATGTCGTAAGGGTAAATACAGTGAAGAATATCTTAGTAATGTTTTTTCGAGATGATGAAATATGACTAGTAAATATGAAATTACATTCTTTGGGGAGTATGTCCTCTAGTCCTGTATTTTGCAGTTGACTTCAGCACCATCCTCCCATGGGACCTCATCTAGTCAAGAACTCTTGTATCACTACAGTAAGTCGGCTCAAGAATGATCAACATAACTGGTTATACAAAAACCACAGATTTTGAAAACTAGGCAGATGAAGTTACTCATCAGCTGCTAATATACTAGTTATTGGGTCTATCATTCCATGTGAAATACTCAAAAGTAAGCTGATGTGGCAGATATAAATCTGTCATAAGCCTGTTGGATAGCGGAAGCCTTCACTAGACCATAGTAACTAAGACCATGGCCTCAAGATGAATGGTTATGCAAGGAGTCCACACTGCATGACTATTCCCCCATATTAGCTCAATAGTGACTTTTTGCTCCTTGAGCTATATCCAGGGACTTGTTTGAGGGCAAACATGGCCAGATTGTACTCTGATACACCCCTGCTATTACAGAGGTAGACGAAGGGCAAAGCATTTTGAACAGAGGGTATTGTGCACCTCAAAAGACGGAGTCACCTAGATGAAGGTTTTGGTTACCTGTGGGGAACCTGTATTGTGAGCAAGACGACAGGAGTGCAGGTTTAGGGTCAACTGATGGGTGAAGGAGGTTGGAAGGTAAAAACCAAGGGATAAAAAATGGGAATCAATCACGTTAAACTGAATTCAAGTCAGCAACCCCCTAGAAGGTATGTCCTGGCCTACAAGCCAAAACTAGGATGCTGACTTTTGACATCAACCTCCCTAATGTTAGAATCTTTTGGATGCTGCAATTCTGTTAATGGTATTGCCTGGGTTACATCAGCTGATGTCCACAAAAGTCCACTGAAGCTTTTTTTTAATAGGCGAGCACTAAAGTAATGAAGCCTATTGCCAGTATAGTCCCCATTCATGACTGTGTCTAGCATGTTTTCTGAAGGATATGGACTTTCACTCTGCCAGTTGATTGATATCAGGATTGGATGCTTTGAAATCCTTTATCCCAGCACAATCATGTCCTCCCTTTTCGTTAATGGGACCTATCACCCTCTCTTTCTCTCATGTCTTACACCATCGCCACTAGTTCCTGACACTGATTCAACATGAGATGAGCCAATTTGGAACAGTAGGTCTATTGGGGCCTATTGGG
Source organism: Petrocephalus zakoni (assembly GCA_026774425.1). Classification (NCBI taxonomy): domain Eukaryota; kingdom Metazoa; phylum Chordata; class Actinopteri; order Osteoglossiformes; family Mormyridae; genus Petrocephalus; species Petrocephalus zakoni. The sequence goes on along the minus strand of JAODKN010000039.1, from coordinate 16,090,753 downwards.
ACATTTCAGTTCCATAGTTGTGGTTAGGGGCTTTTGTAAATTTACAAGGATAGGACTTGGAGGTGTAAAAGAATCTTCCATTGAAAGCATTTCTACTTTGGCTTAGTCAATAGGAACTCAGGCCTCTTCAATACTGATGACTCTCATACATTATCCTCTATGCTCTCCTGTTACCACTACTGTCCTTCCAACAATGGCCTTCTGACTCTGTCCATTCCAAGCCTTTATCAACAAGGATTTCCCCACTGAGAGTCAATGCAATCTTTCGGGAATCTATGGTAATGAGCTTTCATTGTCTGGTGTACGTTGGAAAATGAGGTGATCTTAATTAGAGAGAAAACAACAGGAACACGTGGTTTTTTCCCGAAGTAATTCTTCTTAATTGTGTAACTGCATATCCTCCCAGAAGTCGTTTTTCTCCTTTTTTTTTGCCGTGAAGCACATTACAACAGAGCGTACCCTACTGGGAGAATCGTGGAAGGAATTAAGACCACATTTTTTTTCTTCCAACCCCTCCTTTTTGTTGAAACACTTTTAGCTTGCTTGGGAGAAAATAAGGTCTGGTTTCAAAGTTGCTCGGGCCCTAGTCTCCGCCCCCCTCTCTCTCACCGAACACACATTCTCCCTCTATACCTGTCGAGCTCTCCTCATTTCCCAAAAAGCTGTTCTCAGTCGAAGTCAAACACTATCCCTGTGAAAAACGGTAATGCAGTACTCTGGAGGAACATATCCCAACGCCGCGTAACTTTTTTTTTTTTCCCCGTTCACTCACTTTCCCTTGTTCTTGAAATCCATCAGGAGAGCCTCCGGCAAGGATTCAGTTTTTCTTCCACTGTAATTACCAGTAATCCAAGGGAAGTGGACGCAAAGAGGTTTGCTAGGGTTGGGCTCTCTGTCCGCACGCAACCCCCCCCCCACCCCCCATCCCACCCCTCCTCCCTGACTACCTGTTGTCGTCTTCATCCACACACTGGCACCCTGATAAGCCCGTGGATGTCACTCAGTTTCATGGGAGAGTGGTCTGCGGTCGTGGAAACCCGGTGAGAGGTGTGATGCAAAGTCTTTCTTCCTAACAGGTGAGTAACTCTCGAGGGCTCTCCATCATGCGCCCGCGCCCGAGCGCCTGCACACTGCACAGACGAAAGCTGTCGCAACACCAAGGCAGCTGTGTGGCTGTTGATAGTTCGTTGAAATTTCATAGTCTCATAGTTTCGTAGTCTTTCTTGTCTCAATCAGGTTGGCTGCAATGAGATTTTAATTTTTAAATGAATTGTTTTAACTCACTGGATTAAATTAATTGTTTTAACTCACTGGATTAATACAAACCATACTGCAAACCACCATGAATCACTACAAACCATAAAGATTTAAAGATACATGGTAAGGCGTCCTTTGCTAATTAGGAGGAATACTCAGAGAATCAGCTAATAAACGTAATAATATGAGCTGAATGCAGTGCCCTGGGATTGGAAGGCAATAGTTCAATGTACTGCATTTGTTATTTTTTGTGATATCACAATGTAAAAACAACGTATCTATTTTTGTATCTTCAATTTATCAACATATTGAATGTAAATATATATGTATATAAAAAGGTGTATTGATATTCCTGAACTACAAAATATAAAATGCAATTTTTCAAACACTTCAACCTTAAGTTTATTTTACATTAATTTTATTTAATATACAATATTTCATTTACATTACATTACTTTTCTCAAATTCCACTTTATGGTAACATTCATTAACAGAATATTGTCTATTTATGTTTATTATATATATATATATATATATACATATATATATATATAATTTATGGAAACAATGGAAAATGTAATAATTTCACACTTCAATAACAGTGAACATCACTTGTCAATAAAATTGATAAGATATTAATATAAAATATTAGTATGAATAAAGTTTCCCCAACCCTGAAAAGAACAAGTGGAGAAAGAAAATGGAAGCATGGATCAAGTAGTTGGTTAAGTGGTCTTACACACAGAAGGAACAAGGGCAAAGGTTATGAGAAAGTAGGAAATCAAGTGCTGGATAGGCTACATGAGAGCCAATCCCGTTAGAGACACATTGTAAGAGGGGTGTCAAAAAAGTATATAAAGGGGCAATATTCCTTTGTTCAGTGTGCAAGCACCCAGGTTTATGCGGAGCACACTGTCACGCTAATTTGCATATCATCTCACTAATAAAGATTTTACCTAACCAATTTTGAGTCACGGACTTAGTTATTTTTAAGGTATAGAGAGGTGGTTCGGAGATAATTTTTTCTTCCCTGGCATGATATGACATTCTGTAGCGCTTTTTATAGCAGTGTGGCATTAGATGTTTTGAGGCCTTTGGATTTTCAAAGCTGAGGACAGTGAATTGTCTCAGTAAAAGCCACAGCGTGTATGAAGTTTCATAATGTACAATATTAAGGCTTAAAGAAGTTCTGGAAAATCAAAGGATTTGACATCGTACTGATGTCTTGAGCACGCTAAGGGAGCGCATGACCCATTGCTGTTTTTGTGACCGTTCCAATCAAGAAAGTAATACATTGAGAGTAACTAATGCTTCCTTAGAATTCGTCTTTTATTAGGCTACAGGAAACATTTAGCATTCTGGGTTTCATGCAATTATGCCCTGATGACTAATCAATTTCTCCAGGAGGAAAAGGATCTTGTTTATTCCTACTGATTGAATTCTTGCTCATGTTTTAGCAAACAACAGCTAACAGTTTATTCCACAATGTCTAGATATGCTAACTAGTATGAGCTGAGCAGAAGTCTAATGGTTTATACTTTGGGCCCAGAGGAGAGGAAGAAATCAAGGCTTCAGAAACTAGCATTATAGAATCCAATTTGCCGAGTTACAGCCAAATCTTGCACCACCTTTTATCTAAGCCAGTTGGATTGAAAGGCGCTTTCAGCAACTAAACATTCAGATAATCATGCTTACTAAGGTTGCTGAAGCATAACCTAGATGGAAAACTTGAAGTAGAATAGCCTGTTATATAGAGAAATTACTACTGCAGAACAGAAACATTTTAATACTATTCACTGCTGATGTGTTACAGAGTAATTTTGCATCTCCACAAGTTACCAAGTTTAAAAAACAAAAATGTTTTCAAAGAAAATATATGGGATTAAATACGGCCAACTCAGACAGCAACAAATGTATTTACTACAAAAAAGCCTCAATTAAAATGATTTTGTTTCATTATAGAATGCAGTTAAATAGAATAGTACAGAATTAAAGATATAATTCTGGATTTGTTTCTTAAGGAGAAGCATTAATATTTATAAACATTAATTAACCTTCAAACATTTTTGCATTAATTGCATGTAATTAAATGCATGTATGAAGCTAACATTTCTTTCCGCTGAGCTAAGTGAAATATGCTTTAAATTAAAAGATTAGCTACAGCTCTTGCCATACTGTTATACAAGTGAACTGCAACAGACAGCGAGATGACCCAAGCTAGTCAAAACAGCAGTGGCGTTCTGAATGGTTAATTGCTCCTCACTTGTCTCGACGCGCCGCCGACGATAGTGCGACCTGCCGAAGTAACAGCGTGCCCTTGAAGGCCCGCGCCAGTGGTTTCTGAGCGGCGTGAACACAGAAGGTGCTTAGCAAGCCAAAGTACCTGGCATGGCATGCTGTTGCCCACTCGCACAAGAGCCCCAGAGAATGTGATCTCGGGCACATTGTTCCCCGTGAGAGAATGGGGCCTTTTCAGAGCTCGGCTAACGACCGCCGTGTTGCGAAGATGGGGAAAGACCCGGGGGGAGGCTTGGGAGACTGCTCTTTAAGAGGGGGGGTTATATATCAGTGACCCAGTCCCTTTCTACCCCCTTTTCTCCTATTTCCCACATCCATGTGCTTTTTTACTACTTCTTTATCCACAGCGGTCACCGGGAGAACAGAACATATTGAACTGACCTGTGCAGGTCTTCCGCTGCAAAGTACTGACATTTGTGGGTGCCCCTGATGACCAGCAGACTCTACTGGAATTTTCTGCGCGAACAGAAATTGCTGATAAATATATTAAATGTATATATATATTTTTTTTAAACATCAAACAATAATCTACAATGATTCTATTTGAATTACATGTTCTGAGTGTTTTGTCACCATTAAACAACAGACTCGTACAAGTTTGAGTGACCTGGACCTAAAATAAAAAAGACCTAATAGTTTACACTAAACAATAAACAATATGAAAAGTATTGAATTATGCAATATGTATGAATTTTAACTCCAACAAAGCATGTTCATCGTGGTTAATCCCTGAATCTAGCTGCTAAGAACAGTGGGGTAGTGGTGTGATTTTGATGTTGTCTGCAGATGAGATGGTGTGAATTAATGCATAAAATCATCCCTGAATCTGTAATTCTCCTCCCCGGTTCACTAGGATGGTCAAATCAAGCATTCAAGTTGTCTTTACTTACATTGTCTGCCTATTGTCTCCAAGAGGTGAGTAGCTCTCTCTCTAGTGTCTTATTTTCTCTGAAAAGCTGTTATTTTCTTAATTTCATTTAAGTAACGGACATAAATAGTTAATAAATATTAGAATTACATTTTGATCAAAATGCACCATTTTATTAATTGGTTGAAGTCAGCAATGTGCTCCTTGAAGGATGCAGCATTTGCAAATAGCTTGACTGGCTGATAGATATAATGAATATGTTAAAGACCAGAAGAGTCTCAGTGACGATACTGATTTTAATTTCTCCTTTCGTCCTCTTTAGTTCTTTCTCAGAGTATCCTGTACCCTTTCGGACAGGCTTATGGAGATTTCGAAACACCTAAGATGGACGACGGAAGCTCCCCGGAAGTGAATCTGCTCGTACCATTTGTCTTCTTCAATGCTCCTTACCGCTCGATCTTCGTGAGTTTCCAGAATGCTCCTTTAAAAACAATTTATCGTTATTTAAAGAGCAGGTTCAGGCCTACTTGTACGCTAACACTTGTGATTATGTTCCCGCAGGTGAACAACAATGGAGTTGTCTCCTTCAACGTTCAGGTCAACCAGTTCACACCGGAGGCCTTCCCGCTCACGGACAGCCGGTCCTTCATTGCGCCGTTTTGGGCGGACGTGCACAACGGCATTCGTGGTGACGTGTATTACCGCGAGAGCACTGACCCCGAACTGCTGGAGAGGGCCACCCAAGACATCCGCAAGTATTTCAAGGCCATGACCACCTTCACTGCCACATGGCTCTTCATTGCCACCTGGCATCAGGTCACATTTTATGGCGGCAGCCAGACCACACCAGTAAGAACAATTCTCCCTCAAGCTGCTTGAGCAGATAAGAAGCATATGTTTTCTCTCATACATTCTTGAACTTTTCAAATTTACAGTTAATTAAAGCACGACCCTCCATCTTCTTTCTCTGTGCCCGGGCAGGTGAACACATTTCAGGCTATTCTTATTGCTGACGGTTTTTCCTACTTTACCATGTTTAACTACGGAGAAATTGCCTGGAGTACAGGCACTGCCAGTGGTGGGGACCCTCTCACAGGTTTAGGAGGCACTACAGCACAGGTAACCAGGAACATATATTCCCACGCAATAGGACCCTACATTGAACAACAATCAAAAGCAATATGCATAGCTTAAAACAGGGGTCTCAGGTCTTCAGTCCTGGAGAGCTACTGTCCAGTAGGTTTTCTCTCCTACCCGCCTTCTGATGAGCCACAAGTATTCTCAGGTAAATACCAGGAACAGGTGTGGCTCATCAAAAGCCAGGTGGAATAGAAAACCTACTGGACAGTAACTCTCCAAGACTGGAGTTGGAGACCCCTGGGTTAAAACTTAAAAGACTCTAAACTCAGGTCAAATTGTTAGCTTCTCTCATATATTCTCCCCTCCTTTCCAGGCAGGTTTCAACGGTGGGGACATCAGCCGTTTCTTCAACCTGCCAGGATCACGTTCAAACGAAGTTGTCAACATTGAGCAGACCACTAATGTCAATCAGCCTGGACGATGGCTCTTTCGGGTTGACGGCGACCTTATAGACCCAGCCAATGGGTGCAGTTATAACGGTGAAATGTCAACGTCGCTCGAATTTCTTTTTCTTGGTCTATCTTTTCTGGAAGCCCCAGCTCATTTGTTTCTGTAATTCTCCTTTTCACCCTAGGGAGGTTCTTCCGGCGCGGGGAAGTCTTTTGGTTATCTGACGAATGCTCTCAGAGGTGCCGCTGTCTGGATTTGGACAATGAAGTCATGTGTCAGGAAGCACCTTGCGGGCAACTTGAAACCTGCGAGCAGCAAGAGGGGGCTTACCACTGCCAACCCACCCGCACCAGCACCTGCGTGGTGTTCGGTGACCCTCACTACCACACCTTCGACGGCTTCCTCTATCACTTCCAGGGTACATGCTCTTACCTGTTGGCGCGACCCTGCTGGGAGACTCCGGGATTGCCGTCCTTCAGCGTGGAGGCCAAGAACGAGAACCGCGGTGTTGCCACAGTGTCCTGGCTACGTGACATAACGGTTGAGGTGTATGGTCACCGTGTCACCTTACTCAAGAGCAGCCAGGGCACAGTGCAGGTGAGCTGCAGGGTTAGTCATACCCATAAACAGTTGGCGATAAATGTACAAAAATCAACTATATGTTAGCATTACAAATTTGTGAAACTTATTGTGAAACTTACAAATTGAAATATGAAACGTTGCAGAGCATAAACTGTTTCATGTAGTATTTTTATGAAATATGTTCAGCGTTGCTCGAATATATTGTTATATATAAGTTTTTAAGTAGTCACCTGGAAGACGTGAAATCAAAGGCTCCATGCTCTGTTCTGTGCCCCCTTCAGGTGGATGGTCTGATGAAGACCCTGCCAGTGCAGCTGCAGCTGGGAGCCATCCGGGTCTATCAGTCTGGAGTGGCTGTCGCCCTGGAAACGGACTTCGGGCTGCTCGTGACCTACGACGGGCAGCACTATGCCTCAATCTCCTTGCCTAGCTCCTACTTCAATAACACCTGCGGCTTGTGCGGCAACTACAACGACGACCCGGCCGATGACCCCGTCCTGCCCGACGGCTCTCTGGCTGAGAGCGTGGTGGAGCTGGGAGGCAGCTGGCAGGTGGAGGACGCTGACTGGCGCTGCACGGACGGCTGCACCCACAACTGCAGCGTCTGCGACCCGGCCGTCGAGTCCTTCTACTTTCGTTCCGACTACTGTGGTATCATCAATAAGACAGACGGACCCTTCCGGGACTGCCGTGCGGTAGTGGACCCCACTGCCTTTGTGTATAGCTGTGTCTATGACATGTGCAGTAACAGGGACAACATTACCACCCTGTGCCAGGCCATTCAGGCGTACGCCTTGGCCTGCCAGGCTTTGGGCGTCACCATCCGCACCTGGAGGTCCCGCTCCTTCTGTGGTGAGTCCATCTCCTCCAAAACCGGCACCCATTATAACAGGCTACTGGGAATTCCGGTTGGCCTACATGTCTAAAACCATAGATATAAGTATTCGATCAAAAGAAATGGGCTATGCTGGAATTTTCCGAAAGAAAACAAAAGTTGCTTAGGAGTACTTTATGCTGTGATGTTTTTGCTTATTGGCTTCTCAGTTAATTAACTGACTTTTTTTTTTTCTTACTCTAATTTTAACCCTTTATAAGCCCTGCCGTGCCCCGAGTTCAGCCACTATCAGGTGTGTACCAGCAGCTGTCCATCCTCCTGCTCGGATTTGACTTCTCACCTGTACTGCGCCCACCCCTGCACCGAGGGATGCCAGTGTAACGACGGCTATGTGCTGAGCGGAAGCCGCTGTGTGCGGAGGGAAGACTGTGGCTGCGAGCGCGATGGACTCTACTACCTTCTAAATGAATCCTTCTGGGTGGCCGACAGCAATGGTGGCAGCGACTGCTCCCAGTACTGCACCTGCGGCCCAGATGGTGAGATCTCCTGCGTCAATGACTCCTGCGCAGAAGGAGAGATCTGCACTGCCGAGCTGGGCCGGCTGGGCTGCTACCCCCGTCGGGAGGGCATGTGCTCGGTCTCCCAGAATCAGGTGCTGTCCACCTTTGACAGCGCCACCGTCACGTTCCCCAACGAGAACTCATACTTCCTGCTAAAGCCTTGCGGAGCTCTGCCCCCCAATGTTTCGGCTGTGGAGGTCAAGATCGGCCGGAGGTTGATGAACAAGGGCCCCACGTGGGTCCGGCCAATCATGGCACGAGTAGTGAACTTGGAAGCACAGCTGGGTGGCTCTGATTTTGATGTGGTCAAGGTTAGTGCTATGATTACAATTTGCAGGTATATGGGATGCTGGGAGGTAGCGCCGTGGCTCAGTAAGTTGCAGGGTTGCCTCACATCTTCTTTGCTGGGGGCTTGAATTCCACCTCTTGTGAAGATTTCTTCAGAGGATTCCAGTTTTCTCCTGCAGCCAAAAGACATGCAGTTAGGCTAACTGGTGCCTAAATTGCATATTGTGTGTCAGTGAATGTACGTATGTGTGTGCTCTGTGATGGAACATCCATCCAGAAAGTGCCCCTGCCTTGTGCCTTATGCTGCCTGGGACAGCCTATAGCTACTACTATATAAATATTTGGAAGATTGTAAGAATGGCCAGAAGTGGTGCAAATACAGGATTGAATGTTAAAATCATTAAGTTAAA
>JAODKN010000039.1:16059765-16071201 GCA_026774425.1 Petrocephalus zakoni | reverse complement strand
TCACACATAATCCACCACCTTCGTGTTTCCGCGGGCCCCATGGCAAACCGCTTCTCGGGTGGTTGCGGCGGCGAGCGGCGCGGCGCGCCGGGGGCCGGGGGGGGGGGGGGGCAGCGAAACCGACCAATCAGAGCTGCGGGCTGCGAGCCGTTACGTCAGAGTTAAAGAGAGCGAAGACCGCTATTTTGTAATAAACGGGATATCAACTTGCACCTTACGAGCTATAACAGTGGGGGGGGGGACGGCGACGTCTGCCAGCGGCCGGGCCTGCGCCAGTCTCCGGCGGAATGGCGCCTCGGACCCCGGAGCCTTTCCGCCCTGCAGTAGCTCACCATGAGCTGGGACCTTGAGGGTGAGGGCTGTGTCGCGGCGGCTCGCCCCGCGTAGCCTGGCATGTCTATCGGCTCCTTTCTGTGTGTGTGTGTGTGTGTGTGTGTGCGCGCGTGTGTGCGCGCGCGTGTCTGAGGGGGCGTTCTAACGGGACCGGCTACCCGGCTAGCTACGGCGGCCCGCCGCGTCCTTCGCCTTCTTGGCGGAGATGTTATACACTATAAGGGAGCGGGCGGGCGGCGGGACGTACCCAGGCGGCGGGCCCCTTGTGGGGGTCAGTGTGCGAGTCAGTCGGCGGCCGGCTTGTCAGCTCCCGGGCGCGAATACGGTCCTCGGGCTCCCGGGAGCTGACATCCCGGCGATGGGTAACAGGCCGGCCCGCTAGCGGCGTGTCCCCCGGGTGGCGTCGACGTGTCCGGCCTCGGGAGGTCCGAGCGGCCCCCTGTCTGTCCGTCCGGCCGGCCCGTGATGCGCTGTAAGCCGAGCGCTCCTAAAAAGTTGCGATTGATTTATTTTATGCAACTAAATGTCACTCATAACAGATTATATTATATATCGTTAAAGATTATATATAAGATGGTGTTAAGCTCTGAGGGCACATCTTTGTGAAATTTGCGCGGGCTTGTGTTACTGCTGCCCCCCCCCCCTCGTCGAAACATTAATATATCCTGAAGATGAAGAATGGAAGATATGGGGGTTTCTTTATGAATATTTCGCAGTCACAGAAATGGGTTTCTAAGAAATCCACGTGCCGAAAGTGACGTATCTGGTGAATGAATGACGACCGCCCCCGTCACTGGCCTTTGGATCACGAGCAGTGTACTTCTGCTTTAAGTGTTTTTTTTTGCCTCTCCTTTAATAGCGAATTATAATTCCAGTGAGAGCTTTAGTGTCCTGCGCAGGTCGCGGGCCCCCACTATATTTTCACCAGTTCTGTAACCTGATCTCCGGCTTTCTGGATTGTTCCTCTTATACAGCCCCTTAACTATTCCTTGGTTGTCTCTGCCAGAACAGCACCTGGCCCTCAGAGAGCTTTGCTGCGCTCAGCGCACTTAGCTTATACGTATATTCATTCTAGGTGTTCAGGATCTCATTCCACGTTTAATGAAGAGGTGCTAAAGTTTAGTGGTACAGTGAGTCCCACTGAAAAGTGCACAGTGCATTCGGGAGTGCTCAGTCTAATTTGCCACAAGCAGCGACGACAGCGGGGTTAAGGACAGGCTGGGTGGGTGTAGGTAAGAGTTCCTGGTGGCCCTGACATCTGTGGTCCATGTCGCTTTTCCACAGGTCTGCACGGCAAGCTGCCTCTGTGCTGAGGGCTGGTGAATCGCCCCCCCAACATCGCTGTTTGCTGGCATTGACAGCAGCCTCTTCGAACACTGCAGGTAGGCTGCCCGCTCACTCTGTGGGCACTGTGGACATGCAGCCTGTGCATCTCCCTCTTAGCCGGCCACCATTCCCACAGAGTAAGTTAGCTATCCTCTGACACAGAGCGAGGGGTATCTGTCAGTACAGCCGATAAGGATGTAATCAAGCGACTGAGGAGGTCATTGTGTTGTACTGTAATCAGGCTACATTTGTTCAAACATGTCAGTCATTTTATCACATTACAGCAGGTCATCAACTCAAGCTGGCCATGCTGGTGGTGCAGGGCAAAGGTGGTTGTATCATACATCACAACCACACTGTCTGTATATACAACGCAGCCTCATGATTTTTGTTCTTATTGTTCTTGTGATAGTTCACCTTGTTCATTATACTCTTTTGAGTGATTCCGTGTTGTAGTTCAGTTTTGCAAAAGCTGATCTGTGTTTTCTGGGCCCGGATGTCTGCCTAGACGGGTTGCGGCCAGGTAAGCCGGTTTCGTTGGTAGTTTCACTCAGCCAGCTTTGGAGACTTGAAAGAGACTTGACCTCATCCACATTTATTCAGCCAAATGGAAAGGGATAAAAGGGATTTTTTTTGCAAGGTATGCACGTGAAAATGGAATAGGGTAGTTAATCCGAAGGCCCTAAATGTAAAACACAGTGGGGCAATTGGGGTATCTGTAGGGTAATTAAAGCCTTCACTCTCTGCAGTGGTAAATTTTTAGTGCCGACATAAACGGCATGCTAAGAGTGAATGGTGCCTTCCTCTTTGTCCTTCCTGGAACAAGCTCTGGATTTCTGCAGGCTGAAATGGGTAAGTGGTTATTTTAAATGGATGGATGTTATAAAGGGCACTGTAACTGGACATTTTAGAAATCCCCTACTCAACCATATTGTGGCCAAGCATCTCGTGCGCCTCTTTTGGTCTACGGGGGAGGTCACCGAAACCCACAGTCCACTTTATCTTCCGGCCGTAAGAGCTGTTGGGAGCAGAAGACCATGTTTACACATATTTTCAGCTGCTAGCATACCTTGGATTTGTAGGAGATTGTAGGATAAGTCGTTCATGAAGTACAGACTAATGCCCCGCAGGCCCCATTCTCTGTCTCTACACTGCCCTTTTTACGCTGTTTTAGAGTGACTGGTCTGTCTCATTCCTTCACATATTCTCATTCAAGTAAACAGATTGGCTGATTACCACCCCTTCATTTTTTTATAAATGGTACCATCTTGTTCTGCGAGTCAACAGTTGACAGTGTAAGTTTATTAATGTAATATGGCTGTGGCTTTGTGAGTCTCGGCAAGGAGGGGATCCTTCTGCTTGCTATCTGACCATGGGTCTGAGTGGGGGATCACCTTTACTGCTCTTTTCATCTCTGCGGAACATGGGAAGTTCTCAGGGCCTCAAGGCCTAGAAGCTATTGGAATGTTGGTGGAACTGCTTGTGACCACTAGCTGTGGATTCAGGCTTTTAATGTGGTTGTATTTAGGGATGTCCCAATCCACTTTTTTGGCACCCCAATCCGATCCATTCAGTATTTGTACTTGCTGCCTAATTAGATGCATTGTATTAAACAATGCTCTGTTGCTACCTCCTTTTGATTGGATGGCATTGCAAAAATTGCAGGTAGCTGTTGGGCTACTTTGAGTTCCCAGTTTAAAGAATTTCCACATGGCTAACATCTTGATAGTTCGTAGTTTCAAGCCATGTGCCTCAGGGTTGCTGCAGTGTATGGTGACACCTTACATTCTGCGCAACTAATGTAAATTTGGAGAACGCAGGAAATTAAATATTTGGGGCTGTGGACACTGATGCCGTTCTATTAAAAATGACTGAATTGACCTCAGTTCCAGTCACTGAAATGGGCTCAGGACATTACTGGTTGTATTGTACCACCTTTCATTATCAGGCTCAGCTCAATTAAACTTTTAAGCCGTGTATTTAATTTCTGGGTTCTATCCATCATATAGGAAACAAAATAATAATAGGTGAGGAAGCAAAGCAGTGCTATGTCTTGGGGAAGGCGACAAACATCCATCGTTGTAGTTGACAGGGTGAGGGAGGCAGCAGCGGCGCGCAGTGCATTCGGAGGGAAGGAGCCTGTTAGCATGTAGCCATGGGAACCGCGGTGAGCGGAACCTCCAGGGAAAGCGAAGGGGGGGAAAAAATGGCACGGTGGGTGTAAATGTGCGAGTGTTCTGCCACTGGACCTGAGCTGAATCAAACGATTAAGGCCTGAGGTAGAATGGAAGGCAGCAAAGCATGGGTCTTGCGGGTCTGGAGTCGCCTCTTCCCATTCAAATGTAAACTAGAAAGCATTGATTAACGCTGGGTCTTTTTTTTGGTCTGAGTGTTCTGGAGGTATCGCTTGTATGTTCCCTTTGTGTTTGAGTTTAGATTAAATCTGACCTGCAGCTTGACATTGGACAGAATGAGGTTTTAGTCAGTCATTCGATGTTTAGCTAGTGTCATCGCGCTTAGCTTATGTTTCAGTTTGGCTAGTGTTTGTGTTCATGTTGTCTCCTACTAGCTTGCCTTCATTAGAATGGAGGAGGGGGAGTATTCCTGGAAAAGTCTACTCCAGTGACTTCAAAACACTCCGCAGGCCTCTACCAGAAAGTCACGTGGTTCGCTAACCTCTCAGACTCGGAGGAGACCTCATGAGGTGCTCACTAATGTGCGCTTCTCCGATGTCTGATGCCAGCCACTGTCACCCTTATCCCCAAAACTTTGTGCCATTCAACAATAAATGTAAAAGTAATCCCACTACTAGTGGTGATATGTCGCATGCCCAAACCACCACCAACTCCCCCCCCCCCCCCTTCACCTTAGCTGGATAGCCTCCGGTTAGCTGCCTCCTCTCTGCCAGCTGAATTATTGATGCTCCCACAGTCCACGATGAGGGCTGGATTAAAGAAACTGGAGACCCCTCCCCCCCCAGCACCCTGCCACTACCAAGATCCCGGAGCGTATCGACAGAACCGGATACTTTTACTTATTCACATGCCGCAGTGCCTTGTGAACAAGGGCCTGTCTGTCTCTGCAGGAACAAGCTGTGGCCCAGAAATGGAGAGGTTTTAATGGAGTCATTCCCCGTGCCTGACAAACGGCTTTATCCGCTGCTCTGCCGCCCAACGAGCCTGCCAGCTCGCACTTAGGAGCCGTTTGCAGGGGTCCTGGCTCTCTTTGCACTGCTGGCTTTGGTTATCCCATCTTCAGTTCTCTGCATGTTCGAAACAAGGAGAAAAATGATGGCTGGACGTCACTGAGCCTTAATATTGTACCTGATATTTTGAAGACTAGTTCACTTGTAAAATCGTAAGCGGTGTGTCAAATGCTGACATTCCAGGTATCAGCTGAGAGAGAAAAAGAACTTGGATAATGTAAAAATAAACGAGATGGCCTTGGTGATCTCAGCACACAGGCACATGATTCATTTTTCTGATACTTTCCAGTCTGGCATTGTGGGGCACCTTGCTGCTGCTTCCAGCTCCGTCTCTCTGGGCAAGCGGCACTTGCTGTACATGAAAAGCAAGCAGCTTGTGACAGGACGGATCGATTTGAGGATGTTTTTGTTACGAAAAGCCGGAAAAAACATACTCGGGGGGGGAAAACAACAGCTGCTCCTTGGCAAAAGAGGGGACATTTACAGATGCAATGAGCAGCTTTTTTGGCATTACTATCATAGTATTATCTCATATTATTATCATGTATAATATTATGCATTTTCTCTCTGCCACCTCGGTTTTATATTGGCTTTGGCAATGTTATTAAATATTTAATCGCCCTGGGTGTTAAATTGTCCAGGGTTGTGTGCACTGTGTGGCTGGACTTTGCATGTTCTCTCAGTGTTTCCCTGGTTTTCACCAGGTACTCCCGTTTCCTTCTGCAGCCCAAAGACTGTAGTTGAACTGGCTCTTATAAATCACAAATAATGCACGTGTGCCCTACAAAACACTGGCGACTCTTCTGTGGTGTCTCTGGTCCTTTGTGCCCGGCGCTGCCTAGGATTGGCGTCAGGCCACTCTGTGACCCCATCCAGGATGATAGGATGGAAGATTGATTGCTAATAAATAATAGTATACCCATCTAAGTAGTTACAGGAATGGGGATGTTCATAACGACGGCTTCCCTCTCTTGCAGTCAATGTGGTCTGCTACTGCGTCCCTGTGGCTGCCTCTCCAGCATGTCTCGCATCACATCCACGGCCAAGCGGTACAGCAACTCCTCCTACGCCAGCCACTTCACCTCGTACGGCTCCCCGCTGAGCTCATACACCGAGCACGAGCGGCTGGCCTACAAGAGCGCCCCGTCCAGCTACACGTCCCCCAGCTACCTGAATGCGGGTCGCGGTCGCCACTGCAGCGCATCCCCGGAACCGGACCGCGGCCGGCCGCTGCCCCGGGCCGAGCTGCTGAATGGACGCCGCAGCGAGAGCCTGAGCAGGGCGCCGGTGAGGGACTATGGGCTCGGTGGCCTGAATGGGGGCGGGGGGTGCCCTACCTACAGCCGCTCTCCAGCCAGGCCTGGCTACCTTTCCGCATCCCCGGGAGCTTCCCCCCGGCTATCTCTGGGTCGGCGCAGGTCCGTGAGTCAGACAGACCTGACGCGAGACCTGACCTCCTTGGGCCTAGCTGACCCACCCGGCTCCCCGGGCACCAGCCGGCAGGACTATGACGAGCCCCGGTCATCCTGCCGGAGCCGGGTGGGACAGACGATGGACGCCTTTCGCAGTAGTCGTTCCGGCTTCGCCATGGCACGCAGCTCCACGCAGGAGGCCATCGGCAGCCACAGTCGCTCGTGGGAGAGAGCCAGCACGGGTCGCCTTGTGTCCCCCGGTCCAGACAGTACGGTAAGATGGGCCCGACTTTGCAGGGGGTGAAATTCTGCCCAGATGCAGCATTCATCGTTGTCATGGTTTATCTTGGACTGGGTCATGTCGGAAGTGTGCTGGTATGGCCTCAAAAGTGTCCACTGTGTGTCGAGAGGGACTTTACCTGCTACTTCGTTTAAATCTTTGTGAGAATGGGGATTTGATTCCAGACGGGTTGTGCAAAGTCTGCCCTATTACTGTGTAAGCTTTCAGCGAGCTTGCTCCTCACTTTCGTCATGGGTTCAGAACTTGGTGCTGGATTTAAGGGAAGGCTCAGACTTGGGATTATAGCCTGTGCATCCGAATGTGGCACATGGTGCTTCCCCTCTCCCTGCTTCTATCTAATTGCAGTGTTGTGAGACTGCAATTTTGGAGAGAATGTTTTCCTCATGAGAGAAAAATCGGAAGTGAGGCACTGGTTTATTTGGCTAACCAGGGGATGATTTTGCCCGTGGAGCTGAGTCTAGAATAGGGCTGGACAGTTAAACAAATTTAAATTTTGATTACAATGATGATTATTGTGCTGCGTTTCGCGTTGCAGTGGTGCTCCGGTTTTGTCTTGCGTCACGAATCCAGCGCAGCCCTTTCCAGCCACTCTTTGTTTCTCACTTGAATTACATTTAGAATTCAAGGAAATCCTCTGATAAAGGTTTTTTTAAGTCAGTGAGTAATCATGTTAATTTGTCATAATCGCAGTACTGACTAAAATAATTGTGATTATGATTTTTGCAATAATCAAGAAGTCCCAGTGTAGAATGTTCCTGATTAGCTGAGAAGGTTATCTTACCTGAGAAGGTTATAGCAGGAAACACAGTAGAATTGTTCTGTGTATAATTAAAGCAGCCTCTTTTTGTTGTTTCCTTAGTGGGAACCGGGGAAGCAGCGTATCACCGGCAGCACAGGGTATAAGGCTGATGGATGGGATGCTAGTCCATTACAGGGCACAAACATGCACTTACTCATGCATGTAACCATACACAATGGCAAATTCAGAAATGTCTGTCAGAATCGGTTTGTGTCATTTGACTGTGGGAGGAAGCCAAAGCACCTCCCATGCAACACGGGGAGAACATGTATAGTGCACACACACACACACACACACACACACACACAGACTCGCGTGCCTATCTAAATGGGGACCTTCCATTCATTTCGATGGGAAAAACCCTAACCACAATCACGACACCCTTAACCCCTACCCAGCCCTAACCATAAGTAACCAACCCAAATATAAGACTTTTGGCATTTTTAGTTTTTTGATTGCATTCACAGATTTTTATAAAATTGAGGTTATCCAAATGGGGACCTGAAAAGATGTTCCCAATAGTAGGGAAATTTCAGGTTTTACCACACTTTGGGGACATTTTGGTCTTCAAATGTGATCTATGCAAACCCATGCGCACACGCACACACGTGCACACACACAGTGGAGGCAAGGAGATCACTTCCTGACACGTACTGCAATGCAGATTTTCAACCTATAGGTGGCGCCACAGCTTAATTTAAACAACAAAGGACAGAAAATTTAGAGAAGCAGAAACGTTATTGCTATACAACCAGGGGAAGCGGAAATTGTATACAATTCTGTGATATGGTGATTTAGTGCGTGCATAGACTTATGATAGTTGAGGTGTCTAAGAAAATGAAATGATTTATATTCCATTTATATTATGTTGATTTTTGAAAATAAGTACATATACTACAAGTCTAACATAGTGCCTACACCTAAAGGCATATAGGCTCCAATAAAGTATACCTAAGGTCATATCTAACTACCTAGCATATGGCGAAGAGAAGAATTATAATAGTACTACCAAGCTGCCACAAGGGGGGGACAGAAGCACAAGACAAAAGTTTTAAACAAAAAAACTTTAAGAAAAATTAAAATAAATGAAACAAGGCCCCTTTAAGATAATGCTGACATACATAAAAAGCAAAATATAAAAATTACAGCAAACTCAAAGTGGTAATTTCAATCCCCAGTGGACACAATACAGTTTGCTAGGAGGCCTTTACTCTCCTTCTGGTATTTTGATGAGGCCAGCAGTTTCTTTGGGTTCAGGGGGGTGTCATTTCTGTTATCATATTCTACTTTTATGTATAAAAATGTATGTATAGAACTGACCCCCCCCCCCAGTTAAGTCCACTAAAATGGTTGTGATCTGCATCCTGTCCATGGCCAGGCACACCTGGTCCAGTACATGGCAGGTCTTTCTCACGCAGTCAATTTACATTTATTTGCATAATGAATAATCAGCAGTTCACTCTAACTGTATCTTCAGACTGTAAGAAGAAACTGGAATACAGCTGTCCATCAACTTATGTCCGGGTTTCATCTCGGCATTGAGGAATAGAATTAACCTGGACATATCCTGATCATTCTGGGGAAGAAGTCAAATATGCTGTATAACATAAGTTATAAAATCAGCACACATTTATATAAATCAGTTTGTTTCTGTTCTTGCCGCATGCCGCACATGCAATAAAAAATGTCCACTATAGTAAGGCTCTTTTGGGATGTAAATATGATCAGATGTTACTCGAAAGGATGGAAGTTGATGGATGACTGTACCTAAATATTCATACAGAACTGAGGAATTCACAGACATGGCAGAAAGCATCAGCAAAGAACACCACCCTCAGGATAGAAATGATACGCGTTAAAACAGTTGCAACATAAATTCCACGTTTTCATTAATAGTGTTAGTCATCTAATGAATCTGTTTGTGGTTGCCTTGGATACCTTTCGCCTTCATTCATTGGTTTGAGTCCTTGGGAACTTGCATGCCTGTTCTAGAGAAGACAATCCCATCATTGCATGGCAGAGTCAGGGAGCCGACTTGAGGGCTTGGGTGTTGTCCACATAATGTTTTCCGTTGATGCAAGCGAAGCGGAATGATGTGGAAGTGAGAGCTATCGCTGTCACAACCCTATTTCAAGGGCTGGGGCAAGTATGTGAAGGCCAGAAATAGGCGTTATATTGAACCTGTTTGATTGGGCGTGAGAAAGAATTCCTTCCATCCCATTGGTAACGTATTTTGTTGGCACAGCTAATGTTGCTTATCTGTATTGGGTAACATGCATAGTCTTAAGAGCTGGGTAGTTACAGTAAATTTAAATTAATTTTAAAATCCTAAACTCATTACTACAGCAATTTTTATAATGTGTGGTTAGTAAAATATGGGGGTGGTCCTCAAGGGGCTTGCAAGTTTTAGAGAATGCACCTTAATTAGAGCCTGACTCATGTGATTTCCTGAAGCATTTAAAGTTAAGCAAGTACTTTGCTGAAGGGTGCAATGGCCACGTTGCCCTTGCAACTGCCCTGCAACTACCTCGTTGCAAATCCAGTTATAGAAATTGTCATTGTCACTGCTTAAGGTGCATCTTGGAGTTTGCTCCCAAGCATTTCAGTGTTGGCTACAGCAGGATTTATGTCAAGGAAGATTAGGCAGCATCTCCTGTCATTCAGTCTTCAGGGTGACGTTACTTTTAGCTGAATGGTATCTGAACCTAACAGAGCTTGAGTGTTGAGGTCATCTCTGTGTTAGCTCCATGGAAACCACCCTCCTGGGGTTACTGAAGAGCATTAAGAAATTAGGCACCAATCAAAACTCATTGAGCGATAAGGTGGTGGGTGGCGTTAGGGGGTGGGCCTTAGTCATATGACACATAGCGGCATTTGTATTTGCATTTTTACCTAGAAATAAACCTGTCATTACTAAAGAATGTCTAAAATGTGCCCTGCCACATGTGCGGCGGCAGTATATCCTCTTGGTACCAAGGCCACCACATTTCCAGCCATTTCACTTTGCTATCTGCTAATTCAGTGCTCGTGCCTCTCGATCGCTGCCCCCTACATTACATCTGATTCTTGCCATTCATCTGAACACTGCATTCTACCCATGTCATTGTCATTTGGCTCATGGTACTGATTGTCTGACCTGTAGCCACCATCCGCGGGTCACTATGGGCGTTGTCACGGTGTAGGGTCCGACTTGAGGTTGTGGGTAAGTGCAGGTGCAGGGGCCACCAATGTTGTGCATCTTTGGTTGTTGAGACAAGTCAACGGGGAGGCTGGTAATGAAGGCGAGGTTCCATTAAATTTGTGCCACGACTGCTTACACTGTGAGGAAAATCTGAATCAACAATTAATGAATAAAACGTTAAACATAGTCTTAGGTATAATTCTAGTCATAATGAGTAATTTTGAACTTTGACACTTAAGCATTAGGTGAGTCTCTTTTTAACTGAGGTAAACTGAACCACTCCAATAGAGAAATCCAGCTAATTTTGTGAATTTGTAAGGATAAGTTGCTTTGAATTTAACCATAGGGTATCCAACTAAATGAAAGCTTTTTTTTTAAAAAAAAAAAACCTTTTTGCTACAACATAATTGCTATAAAGGCCACTTTATACTGCACACTGTCCATCTGATATGCGCAAACATATACAAAGACACGTCTGTAATCCAGGGACTCAGCGTGGCTCCAGCTGTTCTGCTCCTTTCTCGACACCAGAACATCACCCCTGGCATTAGACTGCAGCAAGGCTCAGCAGTGACCTCGTTCTAGGCCTCATGCACTAGAGCTATGCAGTGCCTCTCAGAGCTGTGCTAGTGCCTGTCCGAGCTATGCTGTGGTAGTGCATGTCAGAGCTATGGCGTGTCTCTCAGAGCTATGGTGTGTCTCTCAGAGCTATGCAGTGCCTTCCAGAGCTATGCTAGTGCATGTCAGAGCTATGCTGTGCTAGTGCCTGTCCAAGCTATGCTGTGCTAGTGCCTGTCCGAGCTATGCTGTGCTAGTGACTGTCCGAGCTATGCTGTGCTAGTGCATGTCAGAGCTATACTGTGCTAGTGCATGTCAGAG
>JAODKN010000039.1:16033882-16052042 GCA_026774425.1 Petrocephalus zakoni | reverse complement strand
CTTACGCATGCTCATTTTTCCTACGTGCAATACATCTTCTAGCCTCATATATAACGGCGCCCTCGATAGGTGCCGTCGTGACGGGATTATCAATGTTATTCATTTCACTTGTCAGCGGTTTTCATGTTATGGCTAATTGGTATTCTTTGTCCAAACAAATGACCAAACTTAACTTAGACTTCTGTTACAATGCAAACCGACACACCAAAAATAGCCATTAAAAATGGTTGATTGCAAAGAACAGCACATTCTGTCATAAGAGCGATAAGTGTTACACCTGAAGTCACAGACTTGTGTTAAGCCTGGAGAAGCTACAGACGTAGGAGTCATATAGACGAGGAAGGTGCTTCACCACGGTGGCCAGAATTGGAGTACAGCCATAATAATAAGTAGTAGAATATATGATCCTTTTCAGGGGTGGTATATACAAGGTCATCTGATGATCCATTAGGCCATGTGACATGTGTATGTCACACAAACAAGATGTGGCAAAACCTTTTGGAGCACTTCACTATGTCATCTGGCTTTCAGGGGTTTTAACCTTTAATATATGAAGTATATGAAACCGTGTTATAGAATGGAACACCATCTACACCATTACCCAGATTTGGAAGTGTAGGAAGGATATAATTACATTTTATTCCCTTATCTGCTGCTCTTATCTAGTGACGTACTTTGCTGGAGAAGCAAAAAGGTGAAACATTCATTATGTTGCACATATCATGGTACACTTGTTTTAGTTGTTCCAACGAGGCACAAACTGTCTGTTCAGTAGCTGAAAGTGCAATAATATGAGCCTAAATGTGATGCCTTTTTTTGGGGAGCTCCAGATTTTTCCAAGAAAGCACAGCCCCCCATCATTTATTTTAAGAAACTAGACTGTTACTTATTTACCTCAGAATTCATTTACTGTCAATATGTGTGGAATGTTTTAATTAATACCATGTCTCTGCACATCATAAGCAGTGGGAATGGATGTATGGATGTTCAAATACTATAGATATCTCCGTGTTTATGGCCATTAATGACTACAGCAACAAAGAATGGTATGCATGGGCACATTTGTTTATATCTCTACAGAGGTGGATAGTTCAGGTACAGAGCAATATATTGTTGCAACCAACCAGTTGAGTACCCTGTGACTAACTCGAAACAAAATCATGGTCTGGATTTTTACTTTCTGGACCTGAACTATCCACCTCTGTATTGTTATATATTTATTTTTGCATTTTAGATGGCCAAACAAGAAAATGTGTGTTTGAATTTATTACCCTCTGCAGGAATGCCTAGATTCTTCCAAATATTCCATCTCTGACAACATGTTATTGTCTGAAACTTATAATCATGTCTTTAAAAGGATCTAAGCTGTTGAAAAGCTACCCAACTAAGACAGACCAATTTCTGTTACAAATGACTTAACGGCGTTGTGGCCGTAGCGCTTGGCTGTATATAGGGATTTTTTTAACACTGATGAAAGTGACTCACTCCAGTGATGTGATACTGTTTGTTACTTATTTTAGACCTTGACCTCCGTGCACTGGAGTCTGGCCCAAAGGCACAAAAGAGCAATCAGACTTGACTCATTTTCTAATGGAAGAAACTGGACCCAATTTTGTGGTAGTTGTGCCAGCCCAGAACCCTTGTTAGAGGCTCTACCTTTGCTACAAAATCACCAGGTGGGAGCTATAAACTTATGTAATAATCTCTTGTGGTTAATGGTTAATCCAAAGATTGCCCAGCATGCAGTAAATTAGACATAACTTTTCAAATGTGCTCACTGAGCTGAGTGTCAGGCAGCCGATTATTTCTTGAATCTTTAACCTGCAGATATTTGAGTTTAGATAACAGCCTGTGTCATGACAGCTTTCTTGCAGTATTAGAAGACTTTTGACATAAGCAGTGATACTAAGAATTGAGCAAAATAGTTTGGTTCCTGAACTGTCGCAACACATGCTTGAGGAACCTCTGCATCTTGGATTTGTATCTCCTTTTTTGCATTTTTCCATCTCAGGAATCAGACAACCTGACAGTTTTAGGCTGAATTTGTGTTTAAAAGGGTTGATTTAACACCTTTGCTCTCTTTTATAGATTCTGAGTTCACTGTTCCAAACACACATAGTTCAACTAATCCCCTGGCCAAATGGGGTGCAAATTTTTATTCATGCTTTATCTATGGATTTAATGGATGAAGAAGTTGTACGCAACGGCCTGGAACACACCGAGCTGATTTTCTGCCCTTAGAACCCATCAGGCTGTTGGTGGAAGTCGGGTACTCTACAGTGTGCCAGTGTGTGTGGCATAGTCGGAGATGGTTGGTCGCCGTTGGTGATTTTTAAATTATATATTATAATTTATAATAATAATATATAATATATCATCTATATATTATAATATTATGATTTACTTTCAAAGCCAGTAATTTTGATTTTGCTGTTTGCTCATATTCATTTGAGCTCTTAAGTCTTTTCCTATGACCTGGCATGTCCTTTAGCACTTTGACAGTTTCACAAAGGCAGTGTCTGAAGAGTGCTTTCAGTTTTCTGAACCTTGATCAGGAGTAAAAGTGAATGAACCTTAGGACACAGGAAATTCCCAAGCCATCCCTCGTGTACTTCAACCTGCAGTATAGCTAGTCACCCATGTACATAAATGGGGAGTAGAGCGTAAAATGGAAATGTGGACCCTTTGCAGTCTAGGTCAGGAGGAGCCAAGGGGTTGAGCTCAGGTTGATTGGACCATGAAAACTTGGAATTTGGTGACTCCGCCTTTGTGCTGACACTTCACCCTGACAATATGTGCTTTGATGCTTTTCTGTAGCCTGTATTCATTGCCTAGGTTCCATGTGCCACTGGATCCTCAAACATTTGTGGCCAGCATACCACATATAGCCTATCTTTACAACATTCTTCTTGATTTTTTGATGGTATGCTTGGGGGTCCTGACAGTTTGACATCTGTGACACTTCCGTTCAGCAGTACGGACTACTGACGATTTCTTCTTTGAATAGAAGAGCTCCCTATAGCTACTGTAAAACCCAAATCTCACCTTCTTTCTTACTGGCTGATGTCACTTCAGAGACAGTTTCCTGTAATATAGAACCAGTTTTGGTTTGTCACTTAGGAGCCTGCTAAACCTACCGCAGTTATAACAGTGATGATTATTCACTTGATCATTCAATGTCACTGAGGTCACACCAATCATGTCGGGCACTTATACTGTGGGATTTATGACTTAGCCACCCTTTGTGCGTGTTTCTAAAAAGCCTGTAATGACATTGCTGGTGTCCTGGGATTTCAGTTTAGGGTCAATGAGCAGAGGTGTAACAGCTTAAGTCTCCAGTTCTAAATCCATCTTTAATTTGGTAGCAAATGTGTCACTTTACAAATGCTAATACTGCAACCATACAGATACATTTTTACTGTGTGTAAAACATAGGCATTCAAAAATATAATTAAAAACATACTACAGTAATCCAGGTAGTATGAAGCTATGGTGGAGGCTGAATTACGAAAGGAATTTGTATAATTATCGGCATACCGTTTTTACATACCTATGAATGACTGAGACAACAGCGGAGCCAGAAATCATGGCGTAGGCGGAGCCGGCAGAAATCAGGTGGGCCAGGCCCATAATTCATTTGCACTAAAAACTCAGCTGCATGATGGAACAAAGGAATACAAATCTATTTGGCTCGTAACAGCACATGTCCTCCGATTGATCTAACCACGCATACGCCTACCTATCGCTTTACCGTACGGTATCGCTCAGTGTGGGCGCTGAATGGGTGGGTTCAGGACCACCCGCGCTCCGAGAACATCCTAACCATTGCAACAGTTTCCCTGGGGCGGGGGTTTACGCGTCCTTTAGGTGTTGGCCAAACGCATAGTGCGAGCCCTCCTGACTGGTACAGGGCATCCGGCTTAACGATCCGACGCCCCTTCGGAAACAAGGGCAGATTCCTGCGGAAACGCCGTATCGGGCCACATCCCCCCCCCAAGAAAAAGACTTTGTCTCTACGCACATCTGCGAGAGCCCTGCGATCCCCCCAGGACCCATTTGCGTATATTCAGGCTTGCTGCGATTAGCTAAAACCATGCAACAGCTTTGTCAATCTCGGTGGGGGGAGGGGAAATAATAATAATAATAATAATATAATAATAATAATCAGAATCATCTAAAACAATAGAAAACCAAACACGTGCCGAATTGTATTCCGAGATTTGCAGATTTAGATGCATTTTCACCCCCCTGCCCAGGCAAAGGTAAATAGGACTGGCTTGCCGGTGCTTGACGTCTGGGGGGGGGGGCGTGTCCCTCTGACGTCACTGCCGAGGGGGCGTGTCTTGCCTTGTAGTAAAACCCGAAGGAGCGGCGCCGCGCCTCGGTGTGTGAATGTGCGGCCCCGCTGGCTCCTGGTCGCCGCTTGGAAGCCGAGCCTCCGCGCTTCTCATGGCGGATCTGCCACTCTGCCCTCTTCTGCCGAAGCATTCATCGCACGCAGCGGCCGTCTTAAGCTGAATTTCCGCGCCGCAGCTCTGCGCCGGGTCCATCCTCCTGCTGTTTCTGCGAGCGGATAGCGCCGTCTGCGCGGTGCCGGGGACAGATCGGGCGCGAAGAGACGCCGGGATAGCGGCGCCAGGCGAAGGGCTCTCCCGGGGCGAAGCGGGGCGCACCTGAGCCCCCGAGTGCAGCGGCGAGGCGACCGGCGACGGCCGCGCAAACTTCCCGCGTATAGTAACTGCATCGACGGCGTAAAGCGCGGCCATGCCCAGCATGCGGCAGTCGTACACGGTGACGGTGCCCGAGGAGCCCCCGGCGGCCGCTTTCCCCTTCCTCAAGCAGGACCTCCGGCGTAAGACCCCCACCATGTCGGGCTCCGTGCTGGTCTCCACGTTCGTGGGGCTCCTCATTAACCAAGCCAAGGTAAGCGCGCTGCTCTGCCTGCGATTAGCGGCATGTGTACTCCCACGTCTGTGGGACATTTCACACTTAGTCACGCTGCTCAGTGGCATGATGGAATATGTGTGTAATATCCATGTAACATTTGCAATGCAGTTAAACCGCAGTGTGGCTTTGCTCGTGGCTGACACATTGTCATACCTGCAGACATTTGCTGTATCTGAACCCCGATAACACTGTGATATGGGCAGATCTCTCGTTATGTAACATGGCATTCCTTCAACGGTACTGCTTTTTTTATTTAATCTGATGAATGAAGCAGTGTTAAACAGCAAACTTGTTTTTTTATTGGTTTTCGTAAGTAAATAGCGGGTTTAATTGTGCATTTACTTTTCGAAATGACTTTTATATTTCAAGTGCTATTTAAAATGAATCACCTGTACACAGACCGAGAGCATGCTCAGATCTTACTGTAGAATGTACCGAACAGAATGATGAGTTAATGTGAGCATTTGGCACCTCTGTCTGAGGCTGCGCGCGGTTTGCGGCGCTGGGGGGGCTTGTCCGCGCGGGTGTCACGGCGATCTCCCGCGCGCCTTTGCCCCGCTCCCGTGCCCTGCCGCTGATGCCAGTAACAGTTACGCAGAGGCCGGAATCTGGCAAATATGCGCCAGCGCCTGCGGCCGGGTTACGTAACAGCCAATCGGCTGGCTGCCTTCGGACGCCCGCTGACGTCGGACAAGCCGCCGTATGCCGCACAGCCCTACAGGAGCCCTGTGCCTACATATGTGGGCGCAGATCAAATACATTCCCAATAGGGATAGCAGTCAGCCCCGCTGAATTATTAAAGGGCACCCATTGTTTGTGGTGTTTTGAGAACAATTAGTTCATTTCCAGATGGACATTGCATGCCATGATTTCCTGGGTAGCCTTCAGACCCTAATTCAATGAACTGTTATTGGAATAATGGTCGGATGGATGAATGATCATCACAATGATTGCACTTAAAAATACTTGGAGCAATTTTAAATTGCAGGTCCATTGTGTGGCTTGGGGTTAGTACACTGTGCCCGTAATCAGAAGGTCGCAGGACCAAGTCCCTGGGTGGCCGAGTGATTTCACGGTTGGGCCCCTGAGCAAGGTCCTTAATCTTCCATTGCTCCAGGGATTGTCGGACCCTGCTTTACTCAAAACGTACATTCCTTTGGATATAAATGGCTGCTCAGAAAATAATAATGTAAAATGTCCTGCCGGATGCTAGACATGCCATGCCAAGCAGAGAAAACATTATCGGCATATATTTTATTGTTTAGTACCTGCTTTTATTCCAGGAGGCGTAAGCAGCTCGGAATTTCATATTTTACCGACTGAAGAAATTCAAGTTAAGTAGCTTGCTTTTTTCCCTGGCCGTGGGAACTGTGGAAGACTCTTGCTTAGAAAGCTCATTTTTGGTAAACTGTAATCAGGTTGTGGAGTCGCTCAGTAAATCAGCGTGAATGCCTTGAACGACGCCCTTTAACCTGGTCTTAGGTTTATCTGCATTATTCCAAAATCAAAAAGTTATGAGGATATTTCATGCTGCCTCAAGACCACAGTTACTTGTTAAAATGAAAATAAATGGATCATCTACATTCATTTAATGAGAGAAACTTATTTTAACCCCATATTTAGTTTAACAAATATAATTGTTTGTTGATGCTGTTGTTCATCTACGACATGCTTAAAGCCTGAACACGTAACGGGAACCTTTCTGTATATCACTCATTGCCGTATGTTAACCTTTATGTATATCACTAATCAAATGGTTTGGTGCCCTGGGTGCAAACACACTTGTGCCAGTGCCTTTTCTCCCCATATACACGTAAGAACACATCAGAGCCTGCATTAGATAACCTTACCTGGTATCACGGTTTAAGAACTCTGTAGTTATGCAATGTGGCCCACTGCTGCCCCGTGCCTCCGTGTTTCGTAAGGGCACTGCTGAATTATATGTCAGAGACATGAAAGAAGCATTTGGATCTTTTTTTTTACTCTTATCTATGTAACGTGAGAGCATAGGACCTTAGATATACTCAAGGTCTGCTGATAAGCGCAGTTAGACCCACTAATGTGACTATATGGTTGTTAGACGTGCAATGGAATGCTGGCATTGCTGTTACCTCAGCAGTAATATATCTCTAATGAGCTGAGGAGGTCCACTAGGTGCAGATTTGCAGGTTTTCTTTAGAAAAAGATCTCTCTGCCTACTGAGGGTCATTAGGGAGACTTGCGTACGATAGTAAGCCATTTACTAAGTGCGATGGTCTCTGGCCTTCAGATTCTCAACAATCTGTGTTCCTACGGGTAGCTTATGATCCGTCGGCCAGCATAAGGAACCGTGGTGGTTGTGGAGGTGGGGGGTCAGAACACAAAGTCCTGCGGCTCCTCAGGCTCCAGACTCGTGCCAGTCAGTGTTTACTTAGCGCGGTCAGTGCTGCCGTCCTGCGGCGTGCTCCCAGAACGGTGCCAGCCCACAGCTGGGTTCAGGACCTCAAAGCACCTTGTCAGTTCAGTTTATTTTCCATGGTTCCCCAAAGAAGGCTTGCCGCTCCTCTCTTTTCAGAGCCTGCGGGTTATTGGCCCCTGACAAACGAAAGAAAAAAGAAGAAAGGAAGGCCCCAGGCAGCCATCTGTAATATTAATACATTTATTCATGAGGTATTAAGTAGAATATTTCAGTTCGTGACCTTGCTAAATCGTAAGATGTCCTTTGGCGCTTGCCGGTTGGTGCCGCCCGCCGCCGCTGACACTGGTGCTGTTCATCAGTAGCGTGCAGACGGAAATGGGCCTCATCATTTAGCCCTCAGTAGATGCCAGCTTTGTGTCTTTGTGACCTTAAAAGGACATTGCGTTTCCCTAAGCCTGCGGGGTAATGCCCTTTGAAAGGTGTGTTTGAAATGGATTTTTGGCCGCTGGTTCGCACGCGGCCCTATCTGTGGCGTTGGTCCATAATCTGAGCGCTTTGCGCCATGGGCTGGAGCCGTGCTCTGCTTTCTGTATTTAGGGGTTATAAAAGCAGGATTAGTCTCTCTCTGCCCTTCTGTGGGGCAGGACACTGGCACATTGTGACCCACATCCATCTGAGAGATTGAGAAGGTATGGGAGATGGAGTGATTTAGATGAGGTGTGTTTTCTGTGTGAGTGTTGGGTCCGCGTGTGTGTGTGAGAGATACTGGCTAGAGGAAGGAAGGGGAAGGATAAAGGGTGTGTGTCAGCAAGGGGAAGAGTAAAAAAAGCATTTGACAGGCGGAGAGAGAAGTGTGTGTACGTGTGTGTCATGGATAGGGAGAGCGCGATGTAGAAGGCTTAGCGAGGCCCAGCAGCGTGAGGGCAGGTGTGACCGCGGAGCCCCGCAGCCTTGTGACAAGGACAGGCCGCTCCTGCTGTCTCTGGCACTGACAGCTCCTCCCCCAGGACCGGGCCGTAGGGGCTCCTGCGAGACACGCCTGCCGTCTTTGCCTGCCACACGTCGCTAACTATGTATGATCGGATTCCGGATGCACCCATTTGTCTAAGACCCAACAGAAGTGGGGCAGACGAGCTGGAACGCATGCCACCCCCCCCCCCCAGGTGCACGTCTGTAACATTGTCTGTTTATTCCGAATATCCAGCTTCATAAGCTCCAGCAGCAAAACACCAGGAATCCACTTACCAGTTCTGGGCCACTGAATTGGGCCATTTTCGGAAGCAGTGGGATTATTTTGCAGCCTGGCAGCATTTGTTCTGTCCAAAGAAACAAACTATTCCCCCATTGTTCTTCATGTGTGATTTATAAAATGCTCTGTCTCTCTGATCCTTCTTTTTGCGTGGGTTCATGCATTTATTGCTTATCAACTCTCTCATCAATCACTTATTTAGCAGATTTTGTCCGTATCAAATCTTCCGTCATACGTTGCAGCTACACTGAAGTAGCTAGAGCCTGCATGCTGAACGCTCTCCGACCAGCCGCAGTTTGGCAACGATTGGTAGCCCTGTGTTCTGATCCTTGGGTCTGAGTAGCTCTCGGTATAATGTGAGGATCTGAGCTGGTGTTGCATCTGACTGTGCCAGCTGTCTGCAGACCGCTGGCTGGCGATCGCAAGGACGGCTAGGGCTCAGGAGCATCTGCTCGGTGGCATGCGGCCGCCATAGGCCCCGCCTCGGCACGGCAGCCAGCCCGCACCAGATAATTAAATGGGACGTGGAGGGCGGGGGGCTATTTTGGGCCGTGACGCTGTGGTGCCGTCGCGCCCCTGACGGTGTCTGAGAGATGACACATGCATAGATCAGTGAAGGGCGGGATGCGAGACCCCGGCACATCACGGACATCGCGCATCCCGGGAATACAGCCCAGACGTCACTGTCACGTAGGGCTGCAGGCAGTGTGCAAGGCCCCACGGGCACTTTAGAGAATGTTTACTCTACTGTGGCACATTCAGGTTTTTTTTTTTTTTTTGCAGAACGTCAGCACTGGGTAATTAATGGCATTTTAAACGTAACTTGAACGCAAGCAAACTTTAAATAGTGAACATGGTTTAAGGTCATATGATGGGCTTTGACTGAAGTATGACATCATTATGCTGATTATTGGGATTATTTTAGTCTAATCCTAAGAGTCCTTTGTTGTAGGCTCCTCTCCTTTTGTGGTCTTTTATGAACCATCCAAGGTCCCGGGTCAGTCATGACAGATATGACAGCTTCCCTGGGCAGAGCCCACGTCTCCCCCTCACTGGTGCCTGGTGGAGGCTCACTGGCTTGTGGGGGGGGTCACCTCCAGCTCGGGCTGAGCTCCGGTCTGGCCACTAGATTGGGTTTCTTTCCACTGCGTCACTAGGGAGCGTGCGGGGCTGCGTCGTGCTGGAAAAAACAGTGCTGTGTCAGGTTTCTACTGTGTCTCTCGCACAGGGCCTTCCCGTCAACGGTCTGGAAGTGAGTCACACTGTGGGAAGCTGTAGGCCCTAATTGGACTCGGTGTGCCTGTTTGCGTGAGTGAGTGTGTGTGTGGTTCTTGTGTGCACGGGTTCGTATTTACCAGATTGTGAAGACCAAATGCCTCCACAATGTGGTAAAACCTGTTACTTTTTAGCTTGTGGGAAAATTTTTTTCAGATCCCCACAATATAAACCGCAGTTAGATAAAAATCTGTAAATGCTATCAAAAAACTAAAATGGTCAGAAGTTTTGTATTTTGTTTGGTTACTTGTGGTTGAGGTTAGGGATGTAATATTTAGGTTTAGGGTCATGCTTGTAGAAATGAGCCCCCACAATGGTAGGAATATATGAACTATGAGTGAGTGTGTGTGTGTGTAGGGGGTCATGTGCATATTACCTTATGTGATAAAAACAAAATGTTGACTGTGGGTAGCATTGTTTTGGTCACCACAAGGGGCAACTCTGTTTTATAAAAAATCTGTGACTGCAATCAAAAAAGTAAACATTGCAAAAGTGGCTGCTTATTATTAAGGTCAAGGGTATCCTGATTTGGGATTAGGGTTTTTCCCCATAGAAATGAACGGACGGTCCTCATCAGGATAGGGATACAAACCTGTGCGTGAGGTGAAGGGACAGATGTCTTCTGCTTTCTAGCTCTAATCCTGTTTAATTCTGCTTTAGCTTGCTGCAAACTCTCCTTCTGCCCTTTAGACTGTGAACTTGAGGGTCCTTACATACGTTTATCGTCAGAAACTCACCCCCCCCCCATCTTGTACTTGCAGAACTCCAAGAGTGCCCAAGGGCTGGTAGGACTACGGAATCTTGGGAACACGGTGAGTCGGCCTTCATGTTCGTTGTTGAAGCACAGCAACTGTGGCTTCTTCTGAACAGGAGCAGCTATGCATGTCTGGTATGAGGTGGCCACACACGGAGGATGGGGCCTCTTCCGATTGGGTTTCTCTGAAACCACTTCCGCGCCGGGTATCAGGCTGAGTACTGTATGTACCCTGCTTCTGCTTTTCTTAGGTAACATTACAGAGGGTGCTCCAAAAATAAATTCTTCCACAGTGAATACAAATTTAAGTATACCCCCCTCCCCCCCCCATCTCCCGCCCTCTCTCCATTCCTTTTCAAGAGCACTTATCTGTTGAGCATTTTAATTACCGGTCATATCAGTGCCGCGGCAGAGATCCTCACCCGCCTGCTCCATGTGACGTTACAGAGCAGCAGGTAGTCCGTTCAGCACTTAGAGGGCCTTTTCCTGAGGTGCCCTTGAGGGAGGTACTTAACCATGAACGGATTTAATAAAAAACCCAGCTGTACGAAAAGAATGTCGCTTTGGGTAAAAGTGGACCGGCTTAGAAATGTGACGTAACATAATGCAAGAGAGCTTTATTTTAAAATCCAGTTTGAATAATGAGTGTGTGTGTGTGTGTGTGTGTCTCCCCTACAGTGTTTCATGAACTCCATCTTGCAGTGCCTGAGCAACACGCGTGACCTGCGCGACTACTGCCTCCATAGCTCACACCGGCGGGACCTCAACAACAACAGCCGCGCGCACACCGCGCTCATGGAGGGTGAGGCTCCGCCCTAGCGTTAACCCCCCCCCCCACCATGCGGCCTCTAATGGCCCCCGTCTCTCGTCTCCCCCTTCAGAGTTCGCCAAACTCATACAGACGCTTTGGACGTCGTCGGCCAGCGAAGCAGTCAGCCCCTCTGAGTTCAAAACCCAAATCCAGAAGTATGCTCCCAGATTCGTGGGCTATAAGTAAGTGGCTTCAATCCCCCCCCCCCCCCCTCCCCGGGAAAAACTGCTGTCCAGTCTAGTTGAACCTAGTTTTCCCCTCGACATTAAGCTAAACATAATATTTAATATGAAAATGGCCCTAAAATAGCTAAATTGCCCCTGCCTATTTTTTTATGTGTCATGTATTTTACAGTAATAAATAAGTATCCTGCTTCCCGTAGTTTGAGGACTGCTGTGCAGACAGCACATGGTTGCTTTCCAGTGAAAAACATGTATCGCCAAAAATCCATTATTTCATTAGTGTGAAAAAACGTGTTTTACTTTACAAGATGTTCCTAAAACAATGTAATGAGACACCCTTAGCACTACAAACGGAAACTTAACTTTACACAGTTGTCAGTGAATGATTTAATGTTTTAAATGGACTTGCGTGTATTGTTGTCAGAGGCAAATATTTCAACAAGATACAAACTAATCTTGCTTTATATTCACAGTTAATGATGTTGGTTAGCCATCTCTCTAGCTATCAACATTAACCCATTCAAATTAGTGATATAAAGCAAGTCAATTCTACAAACATGCATACTAGTTAAATAGATGACTTTTCATTGGTCAATTCGCTATCAAATGCTATCAGTAGACAAAGGAGAGTGCATTCCCTCTATAGTAAAAAGTCACACGGTATGTAATGGGCAGAGAGGAGTTCTGTGAGCCGGAACATGCGTGACAGTGAGAGCAGACTGTGGTGTGGAGTAATGTAACCAGGCTGCTTTGCTCTCCGCATCCTCCAGCCAGCAGGACGCACAAGAGTTCCTGCGATTCCTGCTCGATGGGCTGCATAACGAGGTGAACCGGATCGCCGTGCGACCACGGACTCACATGGAGGACCTGGACCACCTACCGTAAGTACCAGCCTCTAAGCCCATGCTGTAACCCTAAAGGGCTTCACCCACTGGAGGCCACTCTGCATGTTTTATTTAAGTGTAAGCAGCAGGGGGCAGCGTGCCTCAGTGGGTTAGGATGCTGTGCCCGTGAACAGAAGGTCAGCAATGCCAGTTCTGCAGTTAGCAGAGATCTCACCATTGGGCCCTTGAGCAAGGCCCTTAACCGGAACTGCTCCAGAGATGGTCTGACCCTGCTTTCTCAAAAAAATCACTTTGGATAAAAGCATTTGCTAAATAAATGCTTCAGACGGCTTTATAGTTTTTAAATTCTGTTATTTGTGGCTTATTTTGCATGTTCAAAATGGCATAAGTATTTTTCAACGGCATAATCATTTGTAAACTTCCTGCGTCCCAACCTCTAGTACCCTATATGTTGCATAGAATGATTAAATAAAGATTATATGCAGAAACTGTACCATTTTATAATTAGTCTGGTGTTCTGCCACATTATCCACTCATATACCCAATGACATAATTAAAAGAACCCAATCAGTACCCAGAAGCAACATGGTAATTATCGTTTTAGGCATTTAAATTTGCTTTGGTGCCTTTCACAGTCCTGCTGAAAGGCAGATCACCAGAAGTGTCGTACGCATGTGGCTGGAAGTTCAAACCACTTGTCTTTTGTGTTGAGAGAAACCTGCTAATGAGCACAGGTGGCCCATTAATGCTTCATTAATGTCGTATGGGATTTCTTGTATAACTAAAGCTGGACTCTCAATAACCGTTCATGAACAAAATCATCAGTTATATCTTGCCAGTCCGTGTTATTGTATTATTTGATTTACTGGTATATTGCATGTATAAAACATTTATTGATATGTTCCATGTCCTATAAAACATAAATATTTAATTTGTAGAGTTGCTGTATGTATGTATGTGTATAACTCTAAAAATATAGAGTTTATATTTTCTATTTGAATTGTGTGCGTGTGTGTGTGTGTGTGTGTGTGTGTATATATATATGTGTGTGTGTGTGTGTATATATATACACACACCACCGAACACAGTAGTAAGTTTACTAACTCTAAAAATATAGTTTATATTTTCTATTTGAATTATTTTATTTTTTAGTCTCCTGTGCGAGGATTGAAAGTTCCTAACCGTGGACGCGTTCACTTTGCTAGTTTGTCATCCGGTGAAATTCTTTCAGCTGTCAGTTTTTTTTTCTTCATTAGTCACAGAAGCTGACAGCTATGCTGTTGGTTCCTGTCGCGATGTTATGTAAACGTTTATAGACCACCCAAGCTGCTAGTGGCTCTCTGAAGGAGCCCAGCTATGCCGGGGAAGGGCTCTGTCACATTGGGGATTAGCCTCTCCTTACTGGAGGGTACATTAGAAGGCCACCTGGAATTCAGGCCAGGCAGGTATGCTGCGAGGTGCTTTCTGTGACATAGGTCTGCTCCTTTTCCCCTTCCCTGCAGTGATGATGAGAAAGGGAAGCGAATGTGGAACAGGTACCTGGAGAGAGAGGACAGCAAAGTAGTGGGTGAGTGTCCGGCTTGCAGAGTCGTCCGACACCTCGCCATATGTGCGGAACTCAGATTCAAACATCCAACGGGGCCACGAGAAACCGAGGCTGGTGCAGAAAACTTTATTTAAGGAACCAGGAGTAGAGAAACCGGGCTGGGGTGGGATTCTGTTCTACACAGGAAAAGGGGAAGGCAAACACTGATATTGAGTGGCGCACAGGAAGGAACAGGTGTATTTAATAAATGTATCCGATTGCCCCTCTCATGGCATGCCACCGAAAGCTAACCAGTGTCTCTAGATTAAAAAAAAAACACCTGTGGCTCTGATTATGACTGGGCTGGCATCTGTCTCTCTGAGGTGGACTGGGTTAATACCTGTAGTTTTGAGTAGAACACAGTTTATACCTGTCTCTGTGTCCCTGCACAGATCTCTTTGTGGGACAGTTGAAAAGCTCCTTGACGTGCAGCGAATGTGGCTACTGCTCCACTGTCTTTGACCCTTTCTGGGACCTCTCCTTGCCCATCGCCAAGGTATGTGGCCTGTCTCACATTAGCTGCCCCATTTACACAACCTTTGGGAAATCGGAATAGTTTTATCGCTCTCTGTACCCAGAGGAGAAAGGACTAGCAAACGAAAGAGTCAATGCACGGGTCAGGAGGGCTGCCCTTATGGGGGTTTTGTGGATAACAGCCAGTATGTTTGACCTCTCTGTCCACAGAAGACCTACGGGGAGGTGAGTCTGATGGACTGCATACGGCTCTTCACCAAGGAGGACATGCTGGATGGGGATGAGAAGCCAGTGAGTTCCTCCGGGCTTACCTTTCTGCCGGCACAGGCAGTCAGTGCCTACTGAACTTTTACCACCCTGCCATATTTAAGAGGTTGTTTTATAGGAGGAGATACTGTTTTTAGATACCAGTAAAAAGAGACCTCCTGCCCGGGGGGGAGGTGTGGGGCAGAGGAGTAGTGTTAACGTGAGTGTTTTTCTCTTTGCTTGCAGACATGCTACAGATGTAAGGCCAGGAAGAAATGCACAAAGAAGTTCACCATCCAGAAATTTCCCAAGATTCTGGTGCTTCGTATCCTTTCCCAAGCATGGAGACTGTTTGTCTTTTTGGAGCATTTCCAAATTGTCTGTTATCACACTGAAGATTAAGCTGAACCCCTGTAGTTTAACTACTTTGCTTTTCCACATATGAATTTATATATTGGCAATAATACTACTTCCGCGTAATATACAAAACAACATGAAGCTACAGTGAGCTATGTCCTTGACTGATGCCCAGATCTGAAGCGTTTCTCAGAAGCCAGGGTGCGAACCAGCAAGCTGTCCACGTTCGTCAACTTCCCCTTGAAGGACCTGGACCTCCGGGAGTTCGCGTCGGATAACAGCGGTGAGTTTGTGCCCTACCTCTGCACGTGCGTCACCCTGGGACAGACCAGATGATGGCTAGTAATTATGAGAGAATAATAACCCTTCCTGTCTCATCTTTCTGCAGTTCATGCAGTGTACAACCTGTACGCAGTGTCCAATCACTCGGGCACCACCATGGGGGGCCACTACACATCCTATTGCCGCAACCCAACGCTGGGGGACTGGTATAGCTTCAACGACTCCAGGTTGGCATGAATTCTGCTTTAAGCTTTTGTGCATGTGCAGCCAGGGACTTGGACATGCACATGAAAACACACATGGGTTAGGAGTGTGTGTATGTTTGCATGTATGTAGGGGCGCAGTAGGGGCATGGATTACCCTGGCAGATTCAGGGGGCGCAGCACTTTACTATGCGTGAAATTGGGCCGGGTAAGGTGACATTTTGTCAGGGGATCCAGATGTGCTAGCCCATGTATGTGTGTGTGTGTGTGTGTGTGTGTGTGTGTGTGTGTTTGTGCATGAATCCAATTCCCAATGTGCCTGCCAGAGCCTCTTTGCTCCCTATTCCCACTCTGCGTCACTCCTCTTTAGCACTCTGTGTCTTTCGCTTTCCCTCTCTCCCTCTGCATCCCCCCATCTCTCCCTGCATGTCATCAACACCCTGGGCTTTTTTAGCACAGCTGTTATTGGATATCGGCATCAGAGGTCTGACCCCGTCTACATCCTGTATTTCCAATCTCTCATCCTGTGCTGTCCCACCTATTATAGCTGTGTGTGTCTTCACAGCTTTCCTGTGTCCTCCTGAGCTGCCCCGTGTGTCTTTCGCTTCCTTGTTCTCTTGTCCTATACATGCTTGTTGTTCCTGTACTAAGGCCTCTCATCCGCTCCTCTTCACAGAGTAACCCCGATGTCCTCCAGTCACGTGCGTAGCAGCGATGCCTATGTGCTCTTCTACGAATTGACATCTGGCCCGCGGTTGTGAGGTCCCCCTTGGACATGGGCCAGACGGTGCAGGGTTGCCAGACAGTGAACTGGACTGCTGAGGACTAATCTGTCAGAGAGGGCGCTCAGCTCATAAGCCCCCCCTCCCCACCTAACCCATCTCAGAGCTAGAGGAACGGAACTCGTTTTCCAGGGGGAAGACGAACATCTGTCCTAGATCACCTGGGAGAGCTGGAGAAGCACTGGGCCCAAGGCACCTTCGCCATACGTGCACACGCCCATGTATGTTCGCACAGGCCTCGTTCGACTGCGGGGACGTACCTTCAGGCAATAACCCAGACGGCTCTGTCTCAGAGGTCCCCTCTCTATGCACTGCGACAGGAGCCCTCGCTCAAGTTACACCATCTGCGTTTTCAAGAACGCCTCAGCTGTAGAGGCTTCTCTGGTTTTTGGTTTTAACACTAAGCCTAAAATCCACATAGCCTAGATGGTTCCCTGATGCCCCCTGCTGAGACATCTTGGAACAGGGGGCCACGGACACAACTGCAGGCCTTGTATTTTCACCGCAACGTCACACCTCTCCCCCCCCCCCACCCTCATACCCTCCCCTTCTGTTACACGCACACAGCCCCAGTGCCTATTGTTCGTCATCTCTCACCACTCCAGTCCATTTATCCACCTGACCTACTTCCTCCCTCCTCATTGGCCCGTTTTAAAACCTCCTCCACCTCTCAGCCATTGGCAATGAGGGAAGGTGTTAAGCCATGGAAGGGGGCCATGTTTTTGTATCGTCACTGTGGGGCTGCTAGAGAAGAACTGTGAATGGACATCTGACGTAAAATAAAAGCTCATAACTATGGATTATTTTCACATTGACTTTATGCCACTGTACAGCATGGAAAGAATGTCCGGAAAGGCATACATGAATTCGGATGTGTGTGTCTGTGTATGAATATTTTTATATTAAGATGCAATATAGAGAATGTACTATGCGGTGGTGCTGAACGTGACCCATTACTGTTTTTGGTTTATTTAATAAGCTAAAGAGAGAATACTTTTGTTTGACGCTTATTGGTGATAATGTGATGAAGTCTGTTTTTAACAGGGGCAGTTAAAAAAAAAAAACCTATAAATAAAAACATTTTGAGAAGCTTTTTCCCAGTTCCTGCTCTTGTATTTGCTGTGCATTAACTGCAGGTAATGTCTTTCTGCTGCGCTGATTTACTGCGCATTTAAATACCAGGAGGGGGAACTTTGAGTCCGCTGCTTAACCTGAACTGTTTTAGTAAATATTTAGCTGTGTAGATTTACATTTAATTTAATTAGCAGACATTTTTCCCCCCAAAGCCACATGCAAGTGAAAATCAGAAAGCAGGGTCAGCCAGTGTCCCTGGAGTAACTGGCCTTAAAGTCCTTGCTCAAGGGTCCAACAGTGAAATCATTACACCAACCAGTAGGTTTGAACCGGTGACCTTTGGAGCATGCAGGCTCAGAGTCCTACCTTGCAAAGCCACTCACTACCCCCAGCTGTTACTAAACAGCATAAAAGCAGCTGCTAAATGCATAGATACAAATAAGCTGCCATTGGATAGGTGGCATAAACATTGCTAATGTTACCTAGGATGCCAAACAAAGCACATACACCTGATATTCGTTTTAGCTCGGCATCATCCTTTTTTTATGACTGAGGTCATAAAAGATCTCTGGGTATCTTTCTAAAGAACAGAGATGGTACCCTGATGCCTGGGCCAAATTGCCCACTGTGGCCCATTCAAATCTGCCCTGCTAATCATCCCCTATATCTAACTTGTGAGTTTGCTCCTTCACCTTT
>JAODKN010000039.1:16010822-16024515 GCA_026774425.1 Petrocephalus zakoni | reverse complement strand
CCCACTTGTTGTCGCTGCAGGATACCGCTAAAATTGTTGCTGATACTGACAAAGGGAACTTGCAGCCTGTCACACGACTGGTCATGTTTTACTTCGGCGCTCACCCATTTGCCCTTGGGACCCACCAGTTATGGAAGTTTCCGCTTGCGGGGCGGATACATCTCCTGTTTCCCTGTACCAGCTCTAATATATCCCTCCGGACCATCTAGAACGATACCTCTCTCCCAGGCTTAGCGGCCTAGAGGTTAAATTGAGGGGTGTCACTTGGAGATCGTAACTGGACAATATATAGTCCATTGTAGTAAATTTCCAGTAGTGGGTCAGTAGCAAGGTCCCTGCTTGCCTGTCAGCTTTTGACGTGTTTATTTGCCTGCTTTTCGTTTTAGTTCTGCTTTTAAGCCACTCGCAGATTCATTTTTCCACATGAGCACTGTAGCTGTTCATTGACTTCCTCCCAGTTTGGCTTGCAGTGATGTTTAAACGTGCAACAGGGTGATGCGCCGTTAGTCCTACATCACATGAGCAATGGCATGTCTGCCCAAAAGCGTTTTGAGTACAAGATCAATGTGTCTGCCTTTTCATTTGCTTAGTAACTAAAAATGTTAGCTTGTAATAAAACTGGCCTCCATTTACAAAAGTATAATCTAGCGGTGTAAATGTCATTAATAGTCAGTTTAATGGTATTCTGTGTTATTTTATGTGCAGGGAATTGTGTTATTGTTAGAAATGGTGCTTGAGTAAGTAAAGACGTGTAGATGGAGAAAGGTCGGCTTGTTCTTTGAACACTGAACTGTTTCTTTGTTGTTAACACACTGAAGGGAACAATTTGTCCCTCTTCTGTTCCAGGCACTGGCTTGCCATGTACTTTGTGATGTGGTATGGTGTGCCGTACATGACCTATGACATCTTCGCCATGTATATGAGCCACTACTACCGCTTCCGGGTCAAAGGGCACGAGGAGTACAAGGCACATTCTTTCAGAACGGTCAATGCGTTTGTCCGCCGAGAGTTCCAGCTGGTGCTACACCACATTGCGCTGCTGACCCTCCTCCTTCCCGTCACGATGGTGAGACGAGGGCCTGTAGATGCCCTCTGAAATAACCGGAAAGCCTGAACTTTTGTTGAACATGTTAATGCATACATTAAGTTTTGTTTTTGAGAATATAAGTGAGGTATATATACACACTCTGGTAATGACGTTTACTGTATACCTCATCCCAGCAGAGGTCTGCGTTGGTGAAACTCATGTTGAGTGACATGATATCACGTTGCTACTCCCTTTATTATTTAGGTCCAGCTGCAGGCTTGATACTCCACCCCTTTGCTATCGGCCTCCCACTCTTTCTCTCCCTCATACACACGCCCCTAAATGCGAACAGTAGTCCACGGGGATGGACCGGTGTCGCGTTGCAGTTGGCTTACTAGCTGATGCTATCCTTTTGTTTTTAAAGCTGATGCTCTCAGCCCAGAAATGTTTTATTTATTGCGATAGGCTGGTTCTGAATCTGACGTCACTTTCAGTTAGGTTGGTCGTCTCCCCCCTGCACAACCCCCCCGGCACACAGAACTCTTTTTAAAACAGTCTGTGCTTTGTGGCATGACATAAATAAGAAACAGACGTGTGACCGTGAATGAGCACGCCGGGCTGCGAGAGTGCCCACCTCATTCTGGGACCGGTAATGCGGATTCTCGTGGAGTACTTAATGCGCCACGTCTTTGGAAAGCAAGCTTCATCCTTTTAAGTTAAAATCAGCCTTCTTCCACCCCCCCCCCCAAGCAATGTTTACTGTTAACAAGTAATTTAAGTATATCGATAAGTTGAGCAAACACTTATAGTTTGTTCCATAAGTCTTGGGTTATGCTGTCTCTTGGACTGGTCTGAAAGCCAGATAGGTTCTTTTTGGGTCATAGTTCACTCACTCTGTAGTCCTCTTTTTTTTTTTTCTTTCTTTTTTTTCCTTTCCCCCCCCTCCAAACAGTTTTTCAGGAGCGGACTGGGGGATTTCTTCATCGGATGCCTGTTTTTGACGGAGCTCAGCACCCCATTTGTCTCCCTGGGGAAGATCCTGATCCAGGTATGCCTAGTCCCGGGCCTAGTTTGCCCCCGTAGCCACGGGCAACGCCTTACAGCACTGCTCTGCCGGCCGCACGGAGCCGAATGCGGATCTCCTGAGGGGAGATAAAGGCGCTCTCGTATTCGGCTTGGTCGAGCGTGCTTTTGTTTTAAATGAAAATAATGTGACCTTTAGCATCTATGCTCTCTGCTGAAAGGGAAGTCAGGGGGTGTCTTTGTTTCTTTGATACCCTCCGCGCATTGCCTGTCGGCTCATTCGGAACTCGGTTGGTCCGCGCCGCAGAAAGGCCGAATGACCATTTCAGGCAGATCTATTGTGGGCGGCCGGGATCGCTCTGGCCTTGTGCCGACTTCACTGCTCTTTTGGAGTCGTGTGAAGAAATGGGAGACAAAGCGCATTCCTAACGGCCGACCTTGCTGTCTGGTAGCGCTGCGGCGGTCAGTTTTCGATTCCTCTGAAAATGGGAAGAAGAGTGTGGCGGTCGGTTGTAATGTGGTGGTTCACTCTGCCGACCCGATAAAACGTCCTGAAGCGCCGCTTTCTGTCTTTCCTGCTTTCCCGCATGCCCCCCCCCCCCCCGGCTCCCAGCTGGGTCTCCAGGACTGCTGGGTCCACAAGGCCAACGGCGTGCTGGTGCTGCTCAGCTTCTTCCTCTGCCGCATCGCGCTCTTCCCCTACATGTACTGGCAGTACGGCCGGCACTACGACATCCCGCCCTACGCCGTGCCCTTCCACGTGCCCTTCTACGCCAACCTGGGCAACGCGTGCATCCTGGGACCGCAGCTCTACTGGTTTGTGCTTCTCTGCCGGAAGGGCTACCGGCTGTACCGGCGGCAGGGCAAGGCGCGGGACTCCGCCGCCGTCACGGACAACTCTACGAAAGACGAGTAGACCCTGCTACTGCCACAATCACTGTTACTGCTCCCCCGAATAGTAATACTGCTATCGCTCCTTCTGACGCTTCTCCTTCTTCCTGTTAGTTCCACTTTCACCCATGTCTTCTACCTTAATGCCACCGCCTGCTTCCTCTTGCCCTTTTACGGCTGCTCCTCTACAGTCTTTCACCTACTGGTGAAAATGCAAAGCTGCCAGGGACGATAATCCGGGAAGCGGCCCCCCTCTCCAAGGGCACCCGACGTTAATCCACGAAAAAGAGACGCCATTGAGTTTTACTGAATGGATCCCTATGGCTGTGGATTTATGCATTTCCTGGTCTTGTTTAGATCCGTGTTTCCTTGTTCCACTGTAGAAGCAGGAATCAAGAGGTCAGTCATGCAGGGCTGTGATGGTTACTTCTGCCAAGTCCCATCTGTTGAGTTCCGATTAGGAACCTGTAGAAAGACGTGCATGCTGACGCTCGCACTCTAC
The DNA here is from genome assembly GCA_026774425.1 of Petrocephalus zakoni. NCBI lineage: Eukaryota > Metazoa > Chordata > Actinopteri > Osteoglossiformes > Mormyridae > Petrocephalus > Petrocephalus zakoni. Next base: position 16,021,072 of record JAODKN010000039.1, on the reverse strand, counting down.
GCCTGCGGCTGTACTGTGCATCACATCAGGGGCTGCATTGTCCTTCGGAGGCCTTAAGTTGGGCTCACCACTCACCAGCATTTCTGTACTAATCCTGTGGTTTAACTAACTGAGACCGCTCACCTCCACTGGCATAGCAGCCCTTGCATCGTCCTCGCCTACCACATAGCGGAAGTCTGCGCAGACCTTACGCACTCCTGCCCCCGTTTACAAGCTTCTGTTCTACCTTAGAAGCACATGACATTGACATTGTCTGGTCAGCATCATGGATTAATGGTCACATGCAGTGGATGATCTCACGAAATCCCCACCACGACTTTCGCCGTTGGTCTTTTATAAGGCTCCTTGTGCATGGGTTCAATAAAAAAAAATAAATCAATGAGCCAGCTGCAGACCCAATAGAAAACGGCTCTATTCAAGATCGAAAAGAGTTGCATCAAATTAGCTTCTATTATGAGTGTGGGCATGTGTGTATGGTAGGGAGTTAATTTATTAATAATTTTTTTCCCTTCCCTGGGTGGGAATTTAAACCTTTTTTTTGTCATGATGAGTAGATGTGGTCATAGACAAGACATTTATAATTTAGGAGCTAAGAGAAGGAGAGTCACTCTCTGTAGAGCTTCAGTGTACTTAGGTCCAGTTACTCCAGTAGGTGATGAATTAGCACTGAGATCACTCTTAACATCTAATTTTAGGTGAGTGTCATCTCTGTTTGAATGCATAGTTAATGAACGTGATCTGAATGTGCAATAATATGATCACTTATTCATATTTCATATCAGCAGGAGGGACGCGTACCGATACGTTGCCGTCGAAAGCATGTGCGATGCTCGTAGTGTTTCGCGTGATTTGGCGTTGTCTACTCAGAGTTAACACAAACCAGAGCGCTTGCGAATCAAGTCGAAAGCTTGTGCGAATATATCTTACAAACGCATGTTTTTATACAAGACGACAGGACCATTGTCATCTTTATGGGGATGTTTCTGTTTTGGGGATTTGACAACACTGCATATTTATTTATTTATTCGTTTTATTTGTTGATTTTTATTTTTTATTTATTTTTTTGTTAGGGACCATTAAATGCTCAAGTTGAGGTCTACTCGATTGAGTGCATTTAGTGACGAATGAACACCTGTATGCATGTGAAACCGGAGATGCATCTCCCACCTTTTAAGGGCAGGCAAACCTGGAAAAAGCAGTGCATTAGCCGCAGCGACGCTAATGTCAGTAGTGGATTGTTCCATAATAATGATACGGTGAGATTTCACGGAACACCATTGCTGAATTTCTCCTCTAGATCCAGACCCAAGACATCTTACCAAGTACCTTCTTGGCATTTAAGGGACATACCCATGAGCCATAAATGTGACCTGGCTCTGCCACAAAGCTATTCTCTTTGCATTGTCCATCATTTGCCTGTGACTTATTATGTTGGAGTTACAGGCATTAAAAAAAGCATAATTTTATCCTTGACATTTTGACTGTCTCCTCCTTTCATTTTCTGAGCCGTTTATAGATTCTTTAGCCGTGTCTAATGTGACGGGAATTCATTGCTAGTAGGCGAATGACTCCACAAACACTCGGCTGAACCCCTGTCAGGTTCGGCCTGATTCTGCCCCTTGAGAAATCTGGTCCATCTCTGAAAGTTACTGTTGGGCTGCCTCATTTGCCCACTTTGACCCCCCCCCCCCGACAAGGCCTAGTCCAGCTCTGCCCAGGGCATGTGTCCATCTGAGGCTGCTCATCTGATTGCTATGGTACTGAATCACCTGGCCTGCTCTTGTATGGAAAAGCGGGTGTCCTGTTATCCTCCCAGGAATGTACCTCAGTCAGTAGCTTATTCCAGCTTTGTGCTAGTCAGTTGTTGGCTTCACTGACTTGCCAATACACTAGCTAGTTCTGGAGCTGCGGGTAAACTTGTACTCTTTGTCCGACTAAGGGGAGATAGTCGCCACACCTTGTTAAGGTTACTGTGGATTAATATCTCAGAGCTGATGGCATCTGTCTCAGAGCTGATGGAACTAGTCTTGCAGATCTGGCAAGACACTTTCTCCCGGTTAGTGACCCATCGGACTCGGCCAGGTGGGAGTTGTCTGAGGATTGTCTCATTGGATGAATTTTTTATTGCTGGCCAGTTGTGAGTCCTGGCAGCCTGGTCGTCCAATCCCCTTAGCTCAGACTTCCTCAGCAGGAAGTTGTTTGTTTAGCTGATAGGCCGACTCGGTTCCGATGAGAGTGGCTGGGTTCCATGTGCTGACTGCAGCTGTCTTGCCCTCCTGTCTCAGCTGGTTGGACGGGAGGTTGGTCGTCAACCCCGACCAGCACCACTGACACAGCAACTGACTAGGTAAATTTGACTTCCGTAACCTCTTTCAAGTGAAAGGATCGGTATGTACGGTCATTAATTCTTCAGTGACCCTGATAATGTTACTGATCTCCCTGAAGAGCCCAAATGTTCCATGAAGTTTGGTGATTAAGTGGAATTATTGATGGTCGTTATCGTAAATTCCCTGTTTGAATCGTAGTGCAACTGTCAGTGGCAGTCTGCGTTATTAGGTTGGAAGTCATGGATTAGGCATTTTTGGCGTAGTTACTTTAATGGCATTTTTCATTTGAAGTATCTTAAATTTTCAGCTTGGTGCCATAGAGGCATCCTTTACTTAGCTATGGCGTTGGCAAGCTGTTGACATATCTGCTATCAAAGTTTTTTTTTTAACTGAATAAAAAAATGAAGGCACATTACATTTCTTAGTATTTAACAGTGTTTCGTAAAATGAAATGGGCTCATGTTCGGCTCCCTCATCAAAAATTCCTCTGCCTGTGACCCTTACTATTTAGTCTCCCCGCCCCCAACCCCCTGAACTTGAAGGTAGAAAACAACTCCCTGTTTTGTAGGACTTATAGTTAAGGTCTGCATCTTAATGCACACATGTACTGTACTCCTAGTTAATTATTAACTATTATTAACTAAAACATTGCCTGGCCACAAAAAAAGTCACACACTTTAACATCTCGTTGGACCACCTTTAGCTCTGATTTCGGTGCACATTCACCATGACCTTGTTTCCACACACTGATCTCAACATTTATTTGTTTTTATTTTTTACATCCAGCTTTGCATTAATTTCTCGCAGAGATCTTGTATCTATGATAGGTGAGTTGAACCACCCTATAAAGTTGTCTTCAGCACATCCCAAAGACTTTCAGTGGGGTTAAGGTCAAGACTGTGGTGGACCATTCATGTGTGAAAATGATCCCTCGTCCTGGAATGTGCCCATGCCATTAGGGGAGAGAGAATCCATTGATGGGATAACCAGGCCATTTCATAAATTCAGGTACTCACTTTGTTGCTGAATGACATTGTTGAGCTGTAACAATGATCCAATCATTGGCTCTTAAGTACTTGGTGATTTAAATTCAAACAGTAACTTTTTTTTTGGCCAGGCAGTGAATGGTGACACTGGAAACGGCATTTAAAAAGTGATCCTGGAACCAGACTAAAGGGGAAAAGGTGTTGTCATGGTGATACTGCAATCCATACTCCTATGAGTTGGGGGTGGTGGTTGAAGATAAGTGGCAGGCCTTCAAATCATATTTTCAATGGCCCGCCTCCATACTACCACTATTTAGACACCATTATGACTTATATCAGTTCATAGCGATATCCTTTCTGTGCATCTGTGGATTTACCGAAATGGCAGATGTAGGAGCATTTTTTGGGGGATCCGGATTCAAGGAGAAAGACGAATAAGAATTTTTTGGGGGATCCATCAAATGATCCATTGTGATCGTTTAAAAAAAAAAAAAAAAAAACTGTCCGGTCTTCTGTATTGAAGTCTGTACAGCAAACCAAATTTATAGAGAGTGCCTTTTAAATCTGTAGTACCAGCAGCTCCAAACAAGTCATGGCAGGCAGTGCTGAAGCTGTCTGTGTCCACTTTATTTCCAAAGGTGATGTGGTCATGTGACCTGGAAGTTTGTAACATGAACAAACCAGGTATTTTTGCTGTGCGCATGGGAGTTATTTTTAATATCTGTTACCAGCCCTGTCATAAATGATTATTTGTGTCCTTTTCATTTTAGTGTGGAGGGGTCATTCGGGGCCGTTCTGTTTGCACTCGCATTCATGGGTTGTGTGGCATGCTATACCTTTGCTCTCCACTTTTATTCCATTCTGTTGATTTATGTGTCCCCTTTTTTTTCAGCTCTGCGCATTAGTCTCAGCTGAATCTCACTCTCCCTCTTGCTGTTCTTTTCCTTTGGCTGCAGAACTTACTCACTTGAATTGTCAAGAGCCACGTATGGGACTCAACTTGTAACGCTTCCTGCCACTTGTTACTTTTGATAACAATTTGAATAGTTTCATATATGCACTCAGAGGCCATTTTATTAGGAAAACATGGTCTTCCAACCAGCGAATCACGTGGCTGTAACTCAATATATGCTGCACACAGACGGGGTCGAGAGGTCCAGTTACTGTTCGACTAAGAATGGTTAAGAAGAGCAAAATAGGCAAATTTGAAATTTGCGTGATAGTTGCTCGCTGATTTGGTGATTCCAGTAGGTCAGAAACTGCTGCTCTTCTGGAATTTTCACACACTACTGTGTCTAGAGTTTACAGAGAATGGTGTAATGAACAAAACCGAAACATCCGGTCAGTGGTCGTTCCAAGTGGGAGGTCAGAAGAGACTGACCATTCTGGTTAAAGCTAACGGGAAGGTCATAATTGCAAGTACTCTGTACAGTAGTAATGTTCAGAGAGGCTTCTGTGAACACACACACATCATCTACCTTTGAAGTAATTAGGGAGAAAACCCAGTAGTAGCTAAGCATACCTAATAAAGTGGCCACTGAGTTAGTGGGTGTGTATATATAATATCAAATTTGATATTCATAAATATATTTTGTTTGTAATGTGCCCTTTTGAGAAATTAAATAAAAGAATAACATAATTAGCATAACTTGGGTGAGCGGAACTATGATTTTGCAGCTTGTAAACCAGGCTTCCCTGTAGGAAAAATAAATCTTGATTTGGTGAATCCTTTTAATTGAGTGTCTGTGTAAATGACTCCTCGGCCTGTACTGACTATAAGTAATTCAACAAGAAAATAATGGGACCACAAAAATGCTAGAAATGGTCCTGCTCTCATACACAATCAGCCAGGCATTTAACGGAAATGTCACTTTTTAGCATAAGCTAAATTATTGTTGGTATAATTGTCCCTCAGAGCTTCCGAATTAATCATATGGGGGGCTTATTTATGTAAATGAATTGGACGGTGATAATTATGGGATAAAGACCTGAAAGAAAAGGGGGATATAGGTGTTCTGGACAGTGTTAAAATAAGAATAGAATTTGGGATGTCTTTGCCTGAGTATGTCTGCAGGTCCAGGCAGCCAGCCAGCTTGGACAGCTGTAGTGATACCACACCTGCATGGCAGGTGGCCTCTGTTATTCTTCTTATGCATTTAGCATGCATCATTGGCTTGGGTTATTTGAAAACGCTTACAGTTTGGGACCACACTGACTCAATGGCTTAAGAATACAAGTGTCCCACTGCGGATCCAAAGGCTCAACTTTCTAGTAGATGGGCACTGTGTAGTAGAAAATTAAGACCTCTATCAGTAGGACTTGGTATATCAGATACATTGTGCTACAGTCTGGGGTTTTCTGAGGCTACTGAACCAGGGCACTGGCAGCTTGAACATTGCCAGCAGGGGATGCTGTAGTTGCACCCACAGATCAACCTTAATCGCTCAGTACAGTGCCACTGTACATACCGTTCTTAACACACCTTTCATTGTGTGTGATGTGCATAAAATAATTAAGAATCAACAAACAAGTTTCTCACATTTTAAATTCAAGCATTTAAAATTTTTAATATACTAGTAGAAGAACACATTAAATTCATTCATAGCAAACAAAAAAGTAACACATCGATCGACTCTCTATTTTAAAAATGTGTTCATATTTAATTACCATTTAGAAACTATTTCTGCCTCATGGAAATTGTTAGTATTTTAATGAAAGGGCAATTTTAACGACCAAACTTGAACCTTAAAATAAATCCCATAATTTGTCGCGTCATGGCGCGTAATAGAAACACTAGGGGCGCAGCCTCAACGCGAACAAAGCACGTGGTTTTGCGCTGGCCAATCACGAAGCTTCACACAGAATTACGCGTTTCGTTTGTAACATTTAACCGGACGATAGACCGTCTTTCCGTAGATGACCGTAAATGAGGAGTAAGTGTGGAAAAACAAAGCCAGAAAGGAATATCGCTCCTAGAAATCCCGAGCTCGCCAAACTAACTGGTTGGCGGTCTAAGCCTTCGGTGGATGTTACTCGTTAGAAAATGTAATCTACACTTTAAAAATACAGAAAAGTGCAAATTTAAATAATCTATGCAAGCTTCATGTCTAACAATAACAGGGTAATTGGACTGTTTATTTAATATAATATAATAATACTATATAATATAATATAATATAATAAGTATATTTAATGTAAGGAAGGATTACGTAGCCCCCTTTATCGGGTCCGTCCGTTATTTGGACCTTTAGAATAAACAGAAAGCCTGTAGAAAAGTATATATACTGAGCTGACAACATGTGTCCATGAGGTGGCAGTGTTGAGTTTGAAAATGCCTGGTGGGTATCGGCGACCACTGCGCTCCGGAGTTCCATGGAACTTACGGGTTCATGCAGTAGAATAAGTGCTTGTGTGCTCACTATTCAGTTTTAGTTACTATTATCTGCGTAATTATGCTGATAAACAGATACGTTTATACCGCAAAAAATGCTATTTTAAAAAAACGAATGATCCCATAACTCTATTAGAATATCAAGAAATTGAGAACATACAAAAGATTTTTTCTCAATTCGAGTATATTAACTGTTTGTCCTTCAGTCCAGTGGTCAAAGGGAATTTCAGGTGTTCATTATCTTCACTATAGTCTTCTACCGTGGTCTATATAAATTTTTTTTTACCTTTTATTGGTATTTTTTCTGAGGGACTCTTTTTGTCTGTGCTTATGTTTATTCTTACTGTGTATTTCTCCTTGCACCAAATTCTATTTCTTACTTTCCAACTCTTTAAACTGCTTCTATAGGAACACAGCTAAAGCCACATTAGGGTATTTTGTAGCTATCGGCTGCTCACTAGAACTTCTGGCCACCCTGCGTCAGCGATGAGGCACTTTAACCAACAGTGCCCAGCCAGTTTGGCTAAACAAACATGCTGATGAAAACCCCAGTTGTGTGGTAAACCAGAACAATGCAGCATTTGGTGAAGCTTTTGTTCGCCTGTGGCCTTTGTTAAAGTCATGTATGTGTAAACAGCAATTTGACATTGCAATGGGTTAGGGAGCTGAATTTACTGACTGTGCTGAAAGTGCCAATAATTTCAATTTCTTTTAAGTTAACCCAGCTAACTGAAAAATCCTGTTTGTGGAACACATCCCCGTAGTGCTCACGTTAAACTTTTGAGTCAAAAGTTGTGGATTCTTGTGTGTATGGTTTCAAAGTTTTGTCAATAGGCAGTAGTCCAAGTTGATTGTATGCATGTGCGAGTGGGAGACCCCATGTGTCAGCATCCAGAAATTAGACACGTCCATAACAGCCAGGGGGTTCAAAGAGTCTGTCTGCCCCATTCTGAGAAATGGCAGCTGTTTTCAGATGATACACAAGTTTACCCAGCAGCTCAACTCAAGACATCCTTGCCTTAATTGCCTTTTACAGACCCCCCCCAAACAGAGAACTGGATCTCTCTTATTTTTCATAAAACGTTACTGATTGTCCCCAACTCTCCTGCAATGAAGGAATATCCGATCTATTACGGATAGGTAAAACCTCACATCATCTGGCTGAATATGAAGTTCCTGGGACAGAACGAAGCTGCAGTGGGAATCCTGCACCACGGTTTACAAGTGTACAAATTCAGAGACTAATGAGATGCACAGAAGGTGAGTACATTGCCCCCCCACATCAAACCTACCATCTACCTTCTTGGCCTGTCAAGCACTTTGCCCAGTCTGGCACTGCATAAATGCTTCATTGGCTTTTATTTTTTTTAAGATAAAAGCGAACTAAACCAGACTGCTTCGGCTGTTGAGGGGTCTTTTTCGTGGGAGTGAAAAAAAAGGCAAATAATGTGTTTTGTTTGGTTTCCACGGCAACAAACATGGCCTGTATCCAGACAATGCACCTGTGAGCTCGGAAATATTCAGTATTTCCAGCTTGCAGGACATAATCTCATTAATCGATCAGAATATGTTGCATAATATTACAAAAAATATTGTCATGGATATCGGTCAGCTTTCAATAGTTGAATTTTAAAGGAAATTATAAACTGGTAAGTAGTGAACCGTAAAACCTGAGCTTGACCGTATTTCGGTATCTGTCCAAATGTCTAGTGAGTGTTTTGTGTAATTTTGTTTATAGCTATATCAGATCAGATTACAGTTATGTGCATGGGGAGTATGCTGGTCGTGAGTTAAGTTTCACGCTCAGCCCCGTACTGCCTTGCCACCTAATCTGTTTTCAGATGCTTACTTACAAGGCATTCTGTGACATTTTCCAGTCCTTAAGAGGGCCGCCCTGTGATTCTGGCCCTAGTGTGTGCACAGTTCACCAGCACTGCCATTTATTTTGGGCCCGTTACTTCGCCATCAGTCTTATGCTGCTGACGGCTGTGGTTCTGCCTTCCAGGGGGCTATCCCTCTCCCACCCCTTGTCTTTCTGCAGCACCTGAGTGTGGAGTGCATTGGGGTGACATCCTGCAGCTTCCCACACCCACCCCACCATCACAGTTACGTCTGTGCCCCCCCACCCCCCCCGGCTCTGTAACATAAGTGGCACGGAAACTTGGGGCCACGACCAGGAACATTCCTCTCCCTTCTCAATGTCAGCTGTAAATCCCCAGGGGAAGCTTAGGAGGTCTGCTGTGAAATCAGCTGTACATTGAATCACACAGTCGTGCAGACAAGGACAAACACGTATGTTATCCTTAATGCACTTACACGAGCTGGGCAACTCAATGAATGCGACGTACGCAGCTATTGCGGGGTGCATGCTCATGTGTTCGCCTGTTAGGCTTCTATCTTGCGACCGTCGCTACACACTCCCACCCTTGCCTTGGTTGCAAATGACATCAATATCTCCTTCCGTAAGCCCCCTGCCCACCCCCATCTGCCTCTGATTTCTGGAGAGGAACGGTCACCACCCTCTGCACCCTTTTCTTGCCTCTGTCTTCATCTTCCCACCCCCTCTCTACTCACTGGCCTTCCTCTTGGTCTTTATCTCCAACTATTCTCTCATGCCTGTGCCACGGGAACCATTTTGCAAGCTTTGAAAGTGTTCTGTTACTGTCACGTGTATTTATAAATGGCCATGTATCTTTTTGGCAGTTCCACTCGCAGCGTGCTGGGCCTCACATGTTTAACGCCTTGCTCAGAAGGGATTGCGTGTGTTGCCTGTGTCTGGATTCCCTAGTGCTGACAGACTACACTTGGCCCATTGAATAAACCCCCATGTTTAATCCAAGATGACTAGAAATGTATTGAGTAGCTACCGCTCCGCTTTTCAGCAGGGGCGAAGGCTTCCATTCAAACTTCATGGCTGTTGTTCCTCCTCATAGTTGTGGGGTTTCATGGGGCTGCTTACTGAGCTTTGAGTTTGAGCACCGCTAGTACCAGTGCACCGTAACACAAGTACAGTATTGCTTGAGCGAGTGGTTTAAAAAAAAAAAATCTCTGTGGGTCTCTTCCCCAGATACTGTACATATTTGGCATGTTCTACCTCCAGCAGAACTGACTCAAGTAATTACCTACTCAAAGACAACAGTTTGTTGCATTCCACTATAAAGAAATTCCATAAACAAAATTCCTGCAGCTGAAACTGGAGATAAAGAGGAATGACACAGGGCCACTACAATACTCAGCTAAAGGGGAATGACACAGGGCCACTACAATGCCCAGCTAAAGGGGAATGACACAGGGTCACTACAATACTCAGCTAAAGGGGAATGACACTGGGCCACTACAATACTCAGCTAAAGGGCAATGACACTGGGCCACTACAATACTCAGCTAAAGGGCAATGAAACAGGGCCACTACAATACTCAGCTAAAGGGCAATGACACTGGGCCACTACAATACTCAGCTAAAGGGCAATGAAACAGGGCCACTACAATACTCAGCTAAAGGGCAATGACACTGGGCCACTACAATACTCAGCTAAAGGGCAATGA
>JAODKN010000039.1:15990430-16010259 GCA_026774425.1 Petrocephalus zakoni | reverse complement strand
TGCAAATGTAGTCGATTTTTATGATTTCATGTTTAGAGGGGAGTGGGAAGGACCTGCGGTTACAACAGAAATAGTTTCGGGAATTCCTTCTGTTGCAAGGTTTCAAGACAAGCTAAGACATGGATTTCATAAACAGAGCAAGTTCATTACGTGAAAGGTGCCCTAGCAACCCTAATTTCTCAATCTGGATTCACGTAGGCCTACGTGGATCGCAGTGTTTAAGAACAGAGAACCTCTACCTGATCACTTTTACAGTTTTTTACAGAAATAGTGGGTGACAGCAGTGGAAAAAGAGGACTTGCCAACAATAATGATTTATTAAAAAAATGTGTTATTATGAAGGCAGCATCGTGTGTTTTTTAAAGCGGACAAATATTTGTTTTGGTTGCAGCACCTTATCAGCACCGGACAAGTACTTTTTTTAGACACTTTCACATGATTATAATCTTTTGATCTGTGCCAAAAAAAACAGCTAAACTGCGCACTGCCACTGCCTTGAGTGATAAACTTCCAAAATGCTGTTTCACTTCACACCATAATGTAATGTACACTCAGTGGACTGTGCATTAGGTAAACCTGCTTGCTAATACAAACAGCCTGTTTCTCCACACAGTGAATGCCGTGGCTGCAGTCAGGGCTTAATTTGTAAACTCTGAGGTGTCGGAGCTCATAAAAAGCATGGTGACGTCATACACACCAATCGGTCTTTAATAACAATTATGCACAATTAATTACTTAAACACATAACAATGCAATTTCTTTATCAACACCTGGTAGTTACATCAAACTTTTTATCTGTGTTGCATTTTTCTTGCTCCTTTTTGTGGTCCTTCTCATTAGCATTAGCACCCAGAAATGTTGGTCCTTTTTGTGGTCCTTCTCATTAGCATTAGCACCCAGAAATGTTGGTCCTTTTTGTGTTCCTTCTCATTAGCATTAGCACCCAGAAATGTTGGTCCTTTTTGTGGTCCTTCTCTTTAGCATTAGCACCCGGAAATGTTGGTCCTTTTTGTGGTCCTTCTCATTAACATTATCACCCAGAAATGTTGGTCCTTTTTGTGGTCCTTCTCATTAGCATTAGCACTCGGAAATGTTGGTCCTTTTTGTGGTCCTTCTCATTAGCATTAGCACCCAGAAATGTTGGTCCTTTTTGTGGTCCTTCTCATTAGCATTAGCACCCAGATATCTTGGTCCTTCTCATTAGTGTTAGCACCCAGAAATGTCCATTTTGTGGTCCTTCTTCTTAGCATTAGCATCCACAAACGCTGCTCCTCGTCACTGTCTCTGTCCTTCCGCCTGTGACACCCGCTGTAATGATCTTAAACATGGTGGTGCCAGCTGACAAATAATATGCAATCAGTTGCATTTACTATGATCTTTTATAATAGTGTTTCTTGAACTGGTCCTTGCTGACGGCCTGGGAGCTGGGAGAGAGTAGTTCACTTCCGCTGTACTTTCTTCCATTCACTTTGTATCAGTTAGTTTCTCACATAAGACTCTAGTTACAGTGGAACCCTTCCATCCAGTTACTCACCAGTTATAATGCTACTTCAAGTATCTTGTAGCTGATCCAAAGGCCATATGGGCTGGAAGACTCACTGGGAGGATGATGCTGGGAGGGCATGGTCCTGGGAACGGGGGTACTGGCCTTGCTCAGAGTTGTTGGGCTATAAGGTTTCACTCAAAAGTTTCCCCTAGCCCCAGTAGAGCAGCCCACCTACTTTGTGGTCACCAACGATCACGGGGTCAAAGTAAATTGAAAGACAAACGCTCTTAAAGCATTGCTCGGGAAAGGCCAAGGGTCCGTTTTCCCGACTTTCAAAACAGTACGAAAATATAATTACCCCCCCCCCCACCCCCACAGTGACCACTACCAGTATCTCTCCCCCAAGCCAGTCTGTGACTGTCAGGTAGGCTGGAGTTTATAGAACCGGTGGGAGTGGCCAAGTCGATGTTGTGTGGAAGTGTGTAGTCAGATTGCGTATGTGAACTGGGCAAACACTGGCTGCCTGAGGAGCCAAGTCAGGGTCTTTGTCTACCCTCCATTACTCTGATAACATGGGTTGCATCCTCCCATGGCAATAGATAGGGTTTCACCCTCACTGCCCATTTTCTCCCATCTTTTGTTGTCCGTCTTCCCTCATTATGAACAATCTACATCAGCGCTGAGTTGTCACTTTTCCTTTTCCCAGCATGCATTGCTTTCAAAGGTCATTCCAGATGCCCCTCCCCCTTCTCCAATGAGCTGGTGGGAGGTAGAGATGGCTGTTGTGTGGTGAGATAAGGGTGCCAAAAGGGGCACATTTCAATGGCCTGTGCTATTTTGTTCAGTAGGTAATAATAACTTCAAAATAAGTTTTGTAGCTGCATAAGACAGCAAATAAATATTAAATCACCTTCATGTTTGTGGTGAATGAATATTTTGGTGGCCCCTGTGTCCTGTTTCTGTGTCCAGGTAGCAGATGTGGGTTGGGAAAGGAGGATGTTTCCATGGCAGAACTTGACCTCAAAACATCTTCACCCCCACCCCAAATGCAATGTTTATGGCTCTGTGTATAAGCGTATGCCCAAAAAACCTCAGCTCAAAACATTTCCACCTGCCAGATCCTCATTTTCAGACACTGAGCTATAACTGACACCCCATGAAACATTTTTACAAGGAATGCACGCTTTCTCGTGTAATGTGTTCATTCCATCTTGATTGGCCTAGTGAATGATTTCATCCGGATTACGTGTTTGTACACCGCTTGTTTTAGTGACCATGGCATGTATGTACAGGTACATGTGCAGTGAGGCCTTCGCAACTACAGATGACTAACACCGTGTGGCTGTAACTAATACTGCAACAGCAACTAAATCTGAACGTGCCTGTTTATGCATTGCTGAGAATAATGAAAAATCATGTGCATACCTGCGTATGAGCATGTGGTAGGTAGAGGTCAAGACTATGAGACAGGGGAGGTGTGCACAAATAATACCACTGTTGAGAAAATGCTGTTCACACTTCCTCAAGCAGACTACAGCCCAGGCTGTTTTGCTTCTATTTATTAGCCGGAGGTGTTGAACCATGGTCAGTATGGATAGAGAGAAGAGGGACCCCATAGTTGTGTGTTAGGCATTAACAGTTGACATTATCTGAAAGAATTGCAAGAATTCCTTCCTATAATAAAGTAATAATCCTTGAATACAAAGGAGATTCTTTTCTAACTAATTCAGAACGTCCGAGTGTGTGTTTCTCGTCAGCAAGGGAAGGCAGCATATTTTTGCCCCTTGGCTTGCGGTTTGTATGTGTGTGAGTGTTTATATGCATGGGTGAGCATGTCACAGTAGCGTGAATTGCAGGAGTGGCTGATGAGTAAGACAGGTCTGAGAAAATGACATCATCGTTGTACTCTTCCTGTTTGAGTCCATCATTAACTTGTGATCCATATTGCCTCGTCTTGTCTGCACACCGTTCGATGGCACTCAGCCTAGAAAGAATGGTATGTGTTTTGCTGGTTTTGGGGTGTGATTACTCAGGAGGTGTCCCTATGTGGTTCTTCATCGGAATTTGTTGATATGTGTTGATCAACAATTTTAAGATCTTGATAACAGATGCAGAGTTGTGCAAGAATACAGTTGCAGCCACACAAGGCTCATATGACCAGCTCGTCAAACTAGCATGAGTCAGTGGGGTTTAACTACCAGTCTGCCATCAGTCATCAGTTTGGGAAGGTCTTTGTGTTGAGTTGACAGCTTATGGGGCTGCTGGTGATCAGTGTTGCAGAATTGGTGTGTGTAACATGGAGGAGTAACTGACTGAGGTACGGTAGTGCGTTGCCTAGGGTCAGATTACCATGGTGGAGAGGGCTTGAGAGGCGACGTGGGGAAAAGTAGGGGTCAGTAAGTCCAAGAGAGTGTATGTTACCATAAACTCCCCGTCTGTTAATATTCAAAGATATCTTCCAGTTTAATTAAGATTTACAACATAAAACTGTCAAAAAACACCAAAAAAACATGCGCCCATCAGGTGACTTAATCTGTTCAAGAATTACGTACAATTAAACAGAGAAAGTGTAGTTCAGGGCTCTTACTTACGGAGCCTACGTAATTTTACCATGCCCCATTCAATGCGTACGTAACCTTTAAATAAACCACGGAAGATCTAGCGATAACCAAATCATTTACGCCGGGGGTACTCTCGTAACATACTCTCAACTACCGGTCAATCCCTGACTTTCATTTTTGTCATGGGTTGACCCAATTCCATGGAATTCTGGAATACACAATTAGCTAAGATATCACATATTAGGAAACTATACACTAGTCTCCGGTGTTGGGTTGTTTATCTTGTGAAGTAAATTTTTTCTCGCTTTGCTTTCTTGCAAATAATGCAGCAAATAATGCCACCGCGTTCCAGTTTGTCATTTTAAGACAAGCCATTTATTACATCCTGACCAAGCTGCCTACCAGGTGTAGCTGACCGGATTGGATTGAGGGACCCAGTGACCAGGCCTGGCATCTACCAGAGAGAGAGAAAGTTTGCTAAAGTATGTCTTGCCTTGCCCTCGTGAAATACTGCTGACATTGTAAGATGAAAAGAAAAAAAAAAACATAAATTTGTTTCACAGTTCCTTTACCCCCCTTCCTTCCTTCCCTGTTGCATATGCTGTTAATTACATCAGCTTTGAAATTACATCATTGCCTGGTTGTGTTGTTTTTAATTTAAAAAAAAAAAAACTTTTTTTTTTTTGTTTGACTTTTTCGTACATGTTTGGGCTGCTCAGAGTTCCCATGGAAATTATGATGTCATGGCCGGGCAGGCCTGCTTTCTGTATAATCGCAGCAATAGTGGGGTCCAGAGAAACACCGACATTTTTCTGGCATGTGGCAGAGAGAGAGGGTACAAATGGCTGTCATTTAGTCAGAGAATTTATTTAGCCTGAAACATGGTTGTTTTCACCGATCTTGGTCCGAGCCAAAACCTTTGCAAATTGTTTAAATCATGTGTCGAGACAAATTTTTTTTGACTCGTGCAATTGAGGAAAATGCACTTTGCGTACAGGAAGTTTAATCGCAAGTCCCTGTGATGTGATGTCTTGTTCAGTTTATTTTTATAAAGTGCCCGTCCAAACTTAGTTGCCCCAAAGCTATCTCTGCCGCCTTCCCCCAAAGGTCACAGCAGTCCGTGACAGCTGCTGTGGAAGCGAGGATAAAAATGGAGACAGAGAAGGTGTGCAAGAACCAAAATGTGGAACTCAAAAAGAGACTAGGATGAATGACAATGGATGGGTCATCCCAGAAAATCACCTGCTTGAGTCTTTTTGTTTCACTAACATGAAACTGTGGTCAAGGAGTGATGCAAATGTTGTCTGTCTGGCTTCAGACGTTCAGAAGACGCAAGGACACATGGGACCCGTTCTGGTTGGTATCTCTTTAATTTTTGTCACTAGCTATGAGTTCCTTTCCTGGGTGGCCCTAGTCCCTGGTGTCTGACCGTGTGTAAGGCACACATTTCAGCTCTCGTTTTGCATCAAGAGAGCCTCTCCTCTGTCTTTTCTGGAGATCCGGCCTTCCCACTAGCAGCAATTACAAACCACTTAGTCTCCACCTGGTTCATTCCTCCATGCAAGACCCTTGAGATTTCACCTAGCTTTCCATCTAGAATGCATTGCGATCATCGCGTTCTATCAGATACATGAAAGACCGCGTGGGACACGGTGTGACAGTGAGTATGGACATAGTGGCAGAAGCCACAAGCAAGTGTTTGCTCTGTAGCTGAACTTCTCCTGAACTATTTATCTGCCCTTGCTATTGAGGTCATATGTCAAACCTAATTCCTCTTAGAAAGACGGACACCCCTTTTAAAGTCGCAAGGCTCACATTCAGCTGAAGTGTCTCTTATGCATTCCATGGAGAACGGCATTGCATGATGAGCATTTATACCAAGTCAATTCCAGGGCTCATTATTTTAAGCTTTTATAAAGTGCATTTTCTAAGTGAAGCTCAAGGATCTGTATACAGTATATCTTGATTAAAACAGCAATATCCCCTCTTGGCTTAAAATTTACACATTATAAAATACTAAAAAATGGATATAACATTAAGATTAACTGGCTGACATTCGTCATATTTTGCTTATGAGACATTTTTTAAATTTCACAGGACACTCAGTTATAGCAGCGAAAATAGTTTCAACATGTTTCTGCAGCCTTGGGGTGTCACAGTTTTATCTCCACTCCAAGTATCTGAGAACATCTAGAAATTAGATTACTGTAATCTCTTCACTGCTTCGTCTCCTGATCTCCATTGATCACTTATCTCAGTCTAAAATCATTTCCCCGTAACTGATTTAGAATGTTGTGTGTTATTTTCCTTTGTATTTATTTGCCATTTGTACAAGTACAGGCACATTGCGATGCATCTTTTCACATATCCCATCATGCTCTCCTTTGGGACACACACGCACACACATACACACACACACCCATTTAACTGGAGTTGCAACAAGGGTTTTATGCAGCAAAGATATGTGTTAAATTTGAAAATAACATATTGCTGCCAACCCCAAGGCTTAACATCACCAGGGCAATTAGAAAGCACGGTTCCTTCTGCCCAAAATGCTGGCAGACCCTAAACTATTTTGTGCTAAAATTCTCCCGCTCAGGTGTGGTTGCTTGTGGAGTGTAAGGGGGGGGTGGCCGGCCAAAGCAGTCGGGCCTACGGTTATAATTCCTCTCCGTTCCCCTCTCCTCTGACCCCTGCTGTCTGCTGGAAGTGAGAATACAATGAGGGCGTCATTACAAACAGGCACTCCAGGATTCCCACTGTCTGTAAATCCCCATCCATCCCGGTTTCCGTGATTCCCGGCCTCTCGGTAGACAGGCAGGAAGGCAAACATCATCTGACAGATTGTCTGCATGTGGGTTTGAGAAAACAGCCATCAGATTGTATAAATTATGCGGCTTACTGGTCTATTGCTAATTTCCCCTTGCGTCGTCTGGTTATAAGCTCGCCCGGTAACATAAACAGGCATAAAAAGCCAACAAGTCAATCTACATTAGATCCATCTGAACTGACGGGGACTGTCGGAGCAGCGTGCCGGGAAGGTTTGGCAGGCGCAGTGACGCAGGAACACCCCCAAAGGAGTGAAGGGGGGGACGGAGGGGGAAAGGAGGGAGGGGTCGCTGTTTGAAGGAGGACTCTCACCAGCTGCTAAGAGAGGGCTGCGATGCAATAAAATTTGGCCCTCCCCGTGCTTCTGCTCCCTCCCCCAGCCAGAGAGCGAGCGAGCGAGAGAGAGAGAGAGAGAGAGAGAGAGAATGAGATAAGCCTACATGCACAACAGGGACTTTAAAGCAGTCTGTCAGGGTGAGCGGACACTCTCAGGGACAGCGGAGCCAGAGTTTGTGCACTAGTGAAGGTGAACTCCACTGGAGGTCAGTGTGCTTAATGGCAGCAAGGCTGTAGTGCAGTATTTTTACCAGGAACAGATGGACTCTGCTTGCTGGTGACTTCTCATACTTATTTGAGGTTTACCTAAAGTATACTTACATACTTACCTTTTTCATCAGGAGATAACTGAGGATACATTGTGTGTGTGTGTGTGTGTTTTTTTTTTTTTTTTTTGGATCATCTTCGCTGAGGTCAAAGATGCACGCGGCCAACTGTTGACCCTGAAGCAGTCTCCGTAGGACACGGCGAGGGACTCCAATACACGCTCAATGGGATTGTAAAAGCCCCGAGGCTCTAGAGCGCACCTCTTCCTTGCTCTGTGTTGTGAGCTGTCATCCTGTCCTGGAAAGACCCCCCCCCCCCATCTCCGAGTGGTGCAGGATTCCAAGGCTGGTCGTCCGCTTTGAGGCAAGAAGACAATAAGGTGGGATCACGGGCTACAGGCAGCGGAGGAGTCAAGGGGAGGAGAGCCTGTGGGAGTAAACGCCACGATGGACTCGGGGCACATGACGACCATCGGGGAGAACCCCCAGGAGGGGGAGACGGTGTGTGCGGCGCTGGCCCGCTACGAGGCCACGCTGCAGGCTGCCATTGGCCAGCTTCACGCCGACGTGGGCGCCTTCAAGGTGGGCGTGGAGCGACGCCTGGAGGAGGCAGACCGGCTGACAGGCCCCCTGGGCCGCGCCTTGGCCCAGCTGCAGCTGGAGAATCGGCAGCTCCGTGGCCAGCTGGAGGCGCTGACGCGCCGCGTGGAAGAGCTGACAGGGACCGTGTGCGACAGGAGCGCCCTGCTGGACGACGGAGGCCCCCGGGACACGACCCGCCCCCACGCTGGCCCGGATGGCTCCTCGCAGCCGGCAGTCCACCGGTCCCCAACATCCCCCTCTACTGTGACTCCCCCATCGTCAGACTCCGCCCCCAGTCCCGGTTCCGGGCCTACTCACGGCCCGACGGCGACTCGATTCTCCAGCCGGGCAACAATCTCTATGTTCAACAAGACTAATGTAAGTATGACCCGGGGTCCCCGGGGTCGCCCGGGCGGTACACTGTAGTACACATTTGTTTATCTGAGTGCAAATTGCCCGAGCTTGCAAATTGGAAGTGTGCACCTGAAAGCAATCTTAGACGAGGCCAGTCAAACCCTTCTGTGCGTTTCTCAGCTGTGCGTCTCCGAGCTCACTGATCACGCCGCAGTGCGCTTCCTGCTGAGGTTTTCAGCACTTTAAGAAGTTCCTGAGCCTTGCTTAATGTGGGGGGGAGGGGGGCAGTCCTGACTCCTTAATCTCTGGTCAAAGATTATGAGTACCCCTGCTAAGCTTTTCTGAAGCGACGACGCTATTAATTATTACTGTGATTTATTTGGAGCATAGGACTTCAAAGGAACATAATTGATATGTAACCTCCATATTGGGCATGAGTTAAATGGAATACATATCAATTAAAAGTCTAAGATTCACCGAGGTCATACAGAGTACAGATCAAACCTTGATTTAACTCTCTGGCTCCTGGTTTTCGTTAATCCTCATGCAGCCTGTGAGCTTTTTCCACGATATACAGACGTCAGCTCCATTTCCAGACAGAAGTGAAATCCGTTTCCAGAGATTTATTTGTTGCATACAGAATTATACTCAACATGATGCGCAGTCAAATGATTTATTGCCTTGACTCCAGACTGTGGCCAGGAGACATAATTATAAAGAGTGAAGACTTAGGATATAAATTAATCAATTAACGATAATCATAAATATCCATAGTGTCAGCCTTAAGCAGCGCTTAGTGAGTGCGCTTCCTCTTCGGCTCCCTCTGAAGGATTGTGGTCAGTTGTTGTTCTGCTTGAGTCAGGGCATGAAAGGATCTTTGAGGGTCTAATAACCGAATCGTCAGCATGAACCAAACTGGACAGAACAAGTGCTCCTTGTTCATTGGCCCGTTTGTTTGAGCGAGTTTGTGTGGAAATTCAGCTCCTGGTAATTGAGCAGGAAAGCATGACGTGTAATGCAGTGTTGTGACATTTGGGCACCCCCCCCCCCCTCCATTCAGCCCACATCCTGCTCCCCGTTGTTTATTAAGCAAGACAACTAATTAACAAGCGACGCGGCTCGTACCAGTGTCGTCTCATTCCGGGCATCGCTGCCCATGTAATTTTTTAGTTTTTGTTGCCCAAAATGAAGAGCGCAGTCGAGTTAAAGAAGAGGTTTCGTCCCGACCTCCTCTTCACCTAGAAATATTGTCTCCAATTAAGACGTATCAGCTTACTCTGAGCATTGCTCCTTACAACCCCCGATCCTGTTTTATCGTCTAATATCCACTCATTAGTATTTTTTGCTTTACAGAGGTAGTATCAGAGGTCAGAAGCCATAAAGACCCAGAACTGTATCGTGTTTCAGGTCCAGTCAAGTCAAGTGGGCTTTACTGTCACACCAACCATATGTGGGTGTGTGGTGGGATGAAACTGGACTTAAAGAGTGAAACGGGGGGGCTAGTCACAGGGCTTATGCACATAGTGCAATGTGAACATAAAGAATAAATTCAGCAGTGTAAGAAGGGCAGGATTACTATTGTGGAGCTGGTTATGCCTTAATATGGGATTAGCTGGAGATGCCAGCCTCAGTGCATTATGACGATGGCTTTTGGCTCTGTCTAAGCTAAGCCGTTGTGCTTCTCCCATGCCTGCCTTGAGACCCCAGCAAAGCTAATAACCTGTTACATTGGGTGTGGGGGGGTGACATATACAAGCAGCACACCTGTGTGATTTACATTCTTCTGCATTAGCTGGGCCGTGATCTGCGACTCTTGCCATGTATTTAATGATGTCTACAACTATACAGTAGTACAGTGTAAATCAAACCCTGCGCTCCCCAGCCCCGCCACCCTGCAGTGGGGGGTATTTGAGGGTGTTAGAGGGGGGTCTGCAGCTGTGTTTCACATCTGGATAATGACGGGGGGGGGGGCTGGGGGGCGGGAATGTGTGTACGTGTTTGTGTAGGAGGCACGCGTGTGTCGGCTTTCTTGCAAGATTTGTTCAAAGCACAAATCCACCCTGGGAAAACGCCGACCCGCATGTGTGCCGAGCCAGACGCCGGTGGCGGGATTATCTCGACACGCTGCGGCTCTCCCGTCCAATCCTCGATCTCGATCGGTATAGTGGTAATATTAACCAGACAGGGAAATGGCGAAGAAAAATTGCACCTTTTTTTCCGTTTGCACAAGTACATTGGAATGCTTCTATTCGCATATTCCGTCATGCTCTCCTTTGAGACATACACACACACATATATATATATACACACACACACACACACACATAGTTGACAGCTAAGCTTGAGTCCAAGCACAGTCTCAGCCATTTATCTGGAACCACTGGAGTGTTTCAGGGGTTTATGGACCTGGCTCATGGGCCCAACGGACATGTGACTAGTCTGCAGAGGATGGGATTCAAACCAGCAACCTTCCGATCACAGGCATAGAGGTATAATCACATAAGCCATAGACCAAATAGACATGTAACATAGCAATGCAGTGAGTTTACTTGTTATCATTCAGAGTCTTTACAGGCTTATTCCCTCCCCTTATCCACCATCCATATAGATATGGGGTCATTTGTAATCTTATTTGTGTGCATTACGGCTTGTGGTCTGCTCCCTCTCAACTCAGCCTGAGCTGGCATCTAATCTTTCAGGTTTCAAGTTTTATTTTTCACGTAGATGATTATACGCTGTGCCACTTTGCAGTGAAAGGCTTTTCCACATGCTTCCTGGATTGTGCTTAGAGCAGAAATCACAACAGTCTGACAAGACTAAAATTAATAAGAATAAAATTATAATTAAAAATAAGAACAAAACTGCAATATAAAATGACTGCAAAATGGATTCGAAATACAGAGTAGTACATCAATGATTGAAATGAAGCGTACATCTTACAGTGAAATAATTCCTTGCATCAGCCCACTGGACAATGTAAAATACCGGTGGCCCTAGTCCTGTTATATGACCGCACTCACACTGTCCAGCGCAGACCTACACGACAATCACCCAGTTCATTTTACAGAATCAATAGGGATCCAGCATCGTGGTGCTTGTTACACCCAATGACACCCAAGCCTGTGTACCTCTATGTAGACTTAAATAACATATAATGATAAACACAAATAAATGGCGATTACAGAGTCCTGAACAGTAACATACAATATGTGTCCAGTATATACAATATTCAAGAATTATATGATATACATTCAGTATCAAGGCAAGTAGGACAAGACTGTGCTGAGATTTTTAAGTAGCAGTGATTATTAAATAGTGGTGATTGGGATTATACTGCAAGTTATTGGCGTATATATATGGGTCCATATGTGTCTCGTGTTTAGAGGCTCCTAAATCCCCTCCTCCTCAATGTTTAACCAATGCAAGCTGTCTATTCCGAGCATTTCCTGCGACATCTGCGTGGCGCGGCCGGGCAGCTCGTGAAATCCGTGCGCACACCGAATAAATCTTAATGGTCAGTTAAATTACCCCAGAAGCCTGCATGTCTGCCTCTCTGTCTCCAGTGACATCATCCGCCATACTGTGTGGCCACTCGTAAGCCTCAAGTTACATCACGCACCGAGGGCCACATCCTGATTTGACCAAAGGATATACAGAGACTTTACAGTTCTAATGCCTCAGGAATGCCTGGCCTGCTGCCATTTCTCTATGATTACATTAAATACTAAGAATTACGTTTATGGGTGGTTTAAAGGTTCACTTGAAAAAGCCGTTTCTGCGCAAACCTGAACTCATCTCCAGAGTCTCTAAAATGATTCGATTCTTTTTTTTTTCTGTAGAGCAGCTCTAATGCGCTCCCTGTGTTTCATGGATAGTTTGGTTTGGTACAGCTGATTGATTATATGCTCTCCTGGCCTTCATTTTACTATGCATGGTTCCACTGGCTCTGTGCTGCCCTGCACAGGGCCTTTTAAAGGGGTTGTAAAAGCTCTGGAGGGGTACTGCTCGACACCCTCTTGGCCTGAAACGAGCCCCCTGTTTTAATTACATTCCAAAGTATGACTGCAGAGACAGCCGTCCCGTCGGTGTGCCCCGGAACACGGCGGGGCCCCGTTCCCTTGTAAGACCTCAGGACATTGCTGGATGTTCCTACCATACGGTAAGGTCGTTACAGAGGCGAGGGATGTCACACGCTTGCACGCCAGTTCGATTCCCAACACAAGCTGTTTATAGTTCTGGGTGCTGGAGTGGAAGGGGCACTGGATTACTAAAAAAAAATCTGAAACCTATCAGCATCTGTTCATGTGTGTGGAGATGTATGCTGTGGATTTGGAAGTCTGAAGATGGAGTTGTTACTTGGGCACATTTTCTGATCGTAGCAGTAGGGGGTAAATTGCTTTGGGGGGGAGGGAAAGTGGTTGACATTTCGAGTTGAGCCTCTGAGCTCCTCCCACACGTCTCCATGCACAAAGCTAGCCCCCACCACAGCAGAGCTTAAAGCCGAGTCCCCTCCCAGTTCCCGGCCTGGATGCTCTCTCCCTAGGTGGATTCCTGGATGAAGGAGAGGTCCAGTACAAAAACATTTAAGAGCCTAATAACTTGGGAAAAAAGGAATGAGGGAATCAGGCAGGGGACAGGAAAGTTAGCAGAACTGGAAAGGATAAACTTGGCAGACAGGTGGTGAAATAACATTGTAGCAGATTGTACTTGATATGATATGTACTAAATGTTGCATTGATATTGGAGAGAATCTGTCAGGATAATAAAGCCAGTTGGAACTGAACTGAACTGAATACATCTTGACTAAAAGTAAGTCATGGTGGTGGTGATGGCTTTCTTATGCCCCGAGCTGCCCATACCTCTCGTAATGACTAGCAGACAATGCATGCGCGAGGACACAGACGGATATTTGCGTCTCCTTGGATACGGGTTAATAACTTTCTGTTTTTGTGATGACCTCACCCCCTGCTCCCCCCCCCCCAAACAGCCATTGTTCTGAACTTGCAAAGGTCACTATGAGGTCACAGTGGAGAGTGTGGGTGGGGTTTGAAAGGGAAAGAGAATCCTGGGACTTTTTTCCCCCCAAGTTTGTTTTATATTAGATCTACTGGGAGCTTGAAATCCCTTGTATTTAACTGTGAGTTTAATTTAGGTCTGTCAGCTGGAGAAGCTGAAGTGATGGTAGGGGGTTAGGGAGCTGGGGTGGGGGCTGAGGTTGAGTTTCCAGTAAATCCATGATCCATCCACAAGTGCCAGGCTTGGGGAAGCAATTTTATTTTTGCTTTTTATTTGTTTGCTTTCCCGGCCAGAGGGGAAGCCATACAATCTCTACTGCAGCTGATACGTGATGATGTCTCCTCAAAGCCTTACATCCTCCTGCCAGGCTAGTCCTCATATGCCAAAGCCTTTGGCAGGGAGATCCTCACGCAAGACAGTACAAACTTCTTACTTGATATGGGCCTGCTGGTCCCTGGTATCCCAAGTGCAAATATTTAGTAAATCTCAAGACTTCAAGGCTTCCTCCATGGCTTTCTTAATTCGGCACTAAATGACGAACCTTTAATGCTGAGATAGATACATGGCTAGCAGGTCGAGTAGCAGTTACACAACTGGAGGTGATTTCCAGGCCTTCTGTTGCTTTTATTTACACAAACTGTGAAACCCGAGAGAGGTGGTTACATAACCTCACATAATCATCACATTATCTTAGTGATGGGCCACTTGATGCTAATAGGACTGAATTAGATCAGACCCAGAATTATGAGCTTTTGTCCCAGTCAGGTTCCCAGCTCTCGTTTATTTTTATGGGCCAGAAGCATGAGGCTAGTAAAAGGAGCCTTTAGCGCGTTAGCGGCTGTAGCATGATCTGAGAGCTCGTGGCTCTGATGGACATTTAGGGTCTTCACTTTCAGCCCAGCCACCCCTCCCGTAGTCTGGGATTATCACTCGATAATGTGGAAACTGTGAATGTTCCCCTGAACCTCAAGGTTATTTATACTTGAGTGGGGAACGGACCTGGTCTCTGGGAGACAGCTGGCTCACCCTCTTCACCAGACTTCGTGATGCTGGCCTTTGGGTCTTGTCACCACTTCCCCCACACCCCATTCTGCCTCGTGGGCAATGTTCAGGCTCCTTTCTATAAACATATAACTACAGTTCTAGCTGTCTATTTGATCATCCCAAAGAACAGAGCACACTGCATTTGGGAGATCCACAAAGAATAATACTTATTCTCCAAATAGATCATGTTTAGATAAGAGATTTTTGATGTTCGCCTCACCTTAGGTCTCTGAGAATTCATACAGGATATGAGTAATAAGTGAGGCCCTCAGGCTCCACATCCAATGACAGTGCTTCTCTGTATTTGACGAGACATAAACTTAGCCTGTCCTTCACCAAAGACAGAATGGGCTCCCCATCGTCTACTTTGTATGCCTCAAAAGAGTCTTAAACAACATACTCAATGAAGTGCTCAGGGGGTTGTCCCTTATGGTTTTGAGAACGTTGTACTTTCTGTATTTAATTTGTTTTTTGTGGTCTGTTTTTTTTCTTTTTGTTTGTTTGTTTTGCTGTTTGTTTGAGAGTGACGATAAACCGGAGAGAAATTCCTCGTAAGTGTAAACATACTTGGCCAAATAAAGCTGATTCTGAATGTACCTGAATGTTGTGCCTGAGACGTGCTAAGAACAAACTGGGACCCTTTCTTGTATTTCCTCTCGATGTTCTCCGGTAATCCAGTGTTGCAGTCTCTGGGTTCTGGGAAGCGGTTCATTGTTCTTTAAAGCAGAGGAAAGGAGCCTTTCATTTGGTGGTTGTTACTTCCTAGTGGAAGCTGGATTTGACTCCTGATACCTTGCCCTCGGGCAAGGAGTCTCCATCCTCGTATATATCATTTACCTTGACAATGAATGCAGCTTGGAGCATGTGTGCGTCTTTGTGTGCGTACAGCCAGACTAGATCGTGGTTATTGATCCATTATGTAGAGTACTGTAGAAGCTTTGACAGCAAATCACTTCTCACACACGTCTCAGTCTTGTAATCCCATCAGGGCTGTGGGGGGGTTGGGCGCTGCTCATTGAGGATGACCTAGTAACTAGTTAAAGGGAAGAGATTTGCAGACTGCCCTCAGCTCCCTGGCCACAAGCCGTCTCTGCGAAGCACCCCAACTGGGTAACTGACGTTGGGGACACTCGGTGTGTTAGGGACCGGGGGCAGACACATGACACCTTGAATTTCTCCACTTCCAGACCCAACCTGGCAGTACTTCTTGTCCTGCTGGGATGGCCCGGCTGTTAACAGCTGCCCGCCCCTCTCTACCAGCCCCCCCTGGAAGAATACACACCCCATCAGCATTCCTGGGGGCTGATGTCATCGAGCTGTTTCTCCTACAGCCCCATAACTGACTATATAACAAGAATCCACTCCTCTTTTGCGCATGTTTCTTTATGTCTTTCTGTCAGCGTGAAAAGTGTGTGTGCGCGCGCGTGTGTGTGTGTGTAGTTTTGCGAAGTGGAGCAAGACAGGAAGTACGAAATGTACTTTGCAAGCCTTCAGCACCTCACAGCTGCTCATTCCTGAATCTGTATATGAATGCCCCCAAGGCAAAAGTCTATACCCTTTGCTAAGGCATACATATTGCAGCAGGGCAGGGCAGGGGAGATGCTCACAGTAACTGTGCCCTCAGGATAGCATTCATCTATGGTGGTTTCAGTTGCTATGGGCACTTAGATCAGTTAGCGTGAACATAGTCAGCCACTGTGCGATAATGGTTATATAATGCCTGTAGTGACTGATAAGAACAGATGAGGAGGAGGTCCCGAAAAGGTCAGACGCATCTGTCAAAGCACTAACAATGCAGTGGAAATCTTTGGTCCGGCCTCTCAGGTGGCTATTTACGTGAGACGACTTGGTGCCCACATTCTGGCCTGTTGATCTGTTTGGAGAGGTTAACTCAGCATCACCTCACAAAAGCTGTCCCTTTGAGTCAGCATGCACCATAGGTCAGTAAACCGTAACCCCCGCCCGGCCCACTCGTGCTTTTTTCAACCCATCCTCGGGGTCACAACCTGGCAACCCTGAGAGGAAATCGGGCCCTTATCTACTCCCAGTGGTGCAGCCCCACAGTGGAGGGCCGCAATCAGTAGGAGAAGATTACGACCACATTCTCTGTCCACTTAGTCCACTATCATCTCCGAGTGGCAGGCCTTCCCTACTGTTCCGGGCCGACTCACCAGACATGGTATTAACCTTTCGCCTTCCTTGTGATAAGCATTACTTTGAATCCCTATGGAGTAAATATTTCCGAAGCTACTGGCTTCGGAAGGTACAATAAGTATTATTAGAAGACCCATTTTCAGCAAGGACCAGTAATACCAGAAGAATAATACTACAGAAGGCTACATGCAACATATTCTATTCTATTCTAGTCTATTCTACTGTACTGTAAGTACATGGCAATAGATTTTTGGAATGGTCTTCAAAACCCCCCCATTGACTCATTTTGAAGCCTGTCAATTTAATAAATTTAATGTCTTTAAAAACATATTTTTGTTTTTACTTACCTTGAAATCTCTTTATGTCAGGGCAACAGAGGCCTGTATCTTGGCATCTCAAATTCTCACTGTAAAAAAATTTTTGACAAGGAGGGGGTGAAAAAATTATCAGGAGAAGTAAAACCATCTCCACTCACCATCTGGTCTCTTGGGCCTTCAAGATTCTGTGGAGAGATGTGATGGAGTCATGGTGTCTGTGGCTGGCCACAGCTATCTAGGCATCGGCAGAGGCAGGGGCAGAGATAAGCCAAACAGCAGTGTGTATGAATAAACACACACACACTCTGGGTGTCCCTAGCTGTGACACGCCATTGACCTGAACAGTAGAGGCCACACAGCGGCATCCATGCCCTGTATCTGCTCCTGCACAACTGTTTTAAAGGCATAAATCCTTAGGTGCGGACACGCAAAGGGGTTCAATTCATTAGTGTCTCTGGAAACATGCCTAGAGAGATTTAGCTGCTAAGTTGGATTCAAGGTGCTTAACTTGGAACTCTCTTACTAAGTGCTTTTGGCAGTAAATGTGACACATACAAATGGGCCAGTAAATTAAAGTCCTTTTAATACTTAAATGATTTATATAGATATGTATGTACGTACGCGCACACACTCACTCTGGCCACTTTATTAGGTACACCTGCTCAACTGCTTTTTGGAGCAAATATCTAATCAGCCAATCATATGCAAGCAGCATAATGTATGAAGTCTTGCAGGTACAGTTTATCTTCATTTAATTTTCACATTAAATACCAGGATGGGGAAGAAAGGTGATTTGAATGTGGTATTTTTGTTGGTGCCTATCGGGCTGGTATGAGTATTTCAGGAACTGCTGATCTACTGATATTTACAGGCGCAACCATCTCTTGGGTTGAGGAGAATAGGCTGAAAAAGAAGAAGCATCCGGTGAGCAGCAGATTTCTGAGCAAAACTGCCGTGTAGATGGCAGAGGTCAGAGAAGCACGGCCAGACAGGTTCAAGCTGATAGAAAGGCAACAGTAATTCAAATAACCTCTCGTTACAACCTAGGTATGCAGAAGAGCATCTCAGAATGAACAACACACTGAACCTTAAAATAGATGGGTTACAGAAGACCACACCTGGTGGCTCTCCTCTCACCACGCAGGAAACTGAGGCTGGTACCAACTGAGCATCGTTTACATGTCACAGCCTGCCAGAATATGCGCTGTCCGTGTCCCATATTCGTGCTGTCCCTGTCCCATATTTGTGCTGCCCATGTCCCATATTCATGTTGTCCCTGTCCCATATTTGTGCTGTCCCTGTCCCATATTCGTGTTGTCCCTGTCCCATATTCGTGCTGTCCCTGTCCCATATTCGTGCTGCCCATGTCCCATATTCGTGCTGTCCCTGTCCCATATTCGTGCTGCCCACTACACCAAGACCAAAGGACCTCACAAGTACAGCAAATCCTTAAAAAATATGACTAGTGAGGTCATTTTTTTTGGCTTCATTTTATGAAAATCTGTATACAATCAAAAAAGCAAAAATGCCAAAAGCCTTGTACTTTGTTTGGTTACTTATGGTTAAGATTAGGACTGGATAGGAGTTATGAGTGTTGTGATTAGAATTAGGGTTTTCCCATAGAAATAACCTAATAAGCACTAATGCACTAAGATAGGAATACAACCGTGTGTGCGTGTGTATATACACAGTCGTATATCTATTTACAGCAGATGAGTCTGAGTCACGTCAGATCGCATTTACGTCCGAGGTCCATAGTAAAAAGATAAAGCAATTAAATCTTTTGGATTTTGAAGGGAAATTTTTCTTCGGCATTGTTGCACAAATGATAACAACATACCTGAAAGACAAAAACTGTACTGACATCTTGGAACAGAAAGCTGGTATGTCAGGTTTTTCAGGGTGCCTTCAACATTCAACCATTCTATAGCATCAGATCCAGGCTGCAAAGAAGGAAGGAGGAGAAACTGTTTTCATGATCTTAGGTTTTGCTTGCAGATTCTCTGGAAATAGTAATAATGGCAGCATGCACCAGCTTCCCATTAGCCTTTGCCATGGCCATGGAAATAATTATCAAAGAATCCAGATGGGTAGTCAGGGGAGAACACTGGACGACTACCTTCCACTCACACTTATATGGATGATATGAACACTGACCACAAGTGTTGCATGTACGAAGTGGAAAAACTTCATTCCGACTTAACACGGGCAGGGATGACGTTTGAACCCAGCAAGGCCAGGACTGTCAAATGACAACTCAAATACCAGAGATTCCACATCAATGGAACACCCATGTTGATGTTAAGGAGATGCCAGTTCAGAGCTTAGGGTGGTGGTACAATTCAAGCCTAAAGGACTCGGGCCAAACTAAGCAACTGAAGGAAGACACCATCAAGGTCTTATTAATATAGTCAAGACCCTACTTCCAGCTGAAACTTCGGAACCTGCAGCTTGTATTGCGTCCCCGTCTGATATGGCCTTTGGCAATCTATGATGTTCCCATCACACCAAAGTTGAGAAGCCGGAGAGAGGAAGGAGCGTGCTATCTGATTACCCCTGTGAGGCATTTTAGCCCTCTATCCCTCAATCAAGGAAATACAATACGGGATTGTAAGAGCGACTCCTATGTCAAGTCTTATGTTGAGTTACACCTGATCATAAATGCACACTGATTGAGAGAAAGCGTATGCAGTAGGATAGGACATTAGTGGGTGTAACGCTTAGTGTAACAGGTACAGGAGACTCTGTCCATATATAACATGTAATACGGTATGCATACAGTAATGTATATGTATGCATTTATGTCCGACGTCCATAATAAATAATACACACTGACTGACAGATGCCTGAAAGCGCATGCAGTGGGACATTAGTGGGTGTAACG
>JAODKN010000039.1:15967822-15980116 GCA_026774425.1 Petrocephalus zakoni | reverse complement strand
CCCCCCCCCCCCCCGCCTCGCGGGCCCCCGGGCGGCCCCCCCGGGGGGGGCCGGCGGCCCCCCCCCCCCCCCCCCGGCGGGGGGGGGGGGGGGGGGGGGGGGCGCGCCCCCCCCCATCCATCAGCGAGGGAGGATATAAGGAGGGGACTTTGGGATCAGCCGATGTTGGACTTTTAAAGCAGCGCAATAACATTTTCTTTCTCTAATAGACCATACGTCTTACTGGGACTCCCAGCAGGACTTATGGAAGGCTTTGTGGATCCAAGATTCTTCCCAGCTCAGAGTCTAACGGGTGAAAGGGAGAAATATTCCCTCCACTCTAACCCCGACGCCGAACTCAAAGGTAAAATTATACCAATGCATATGCGCAATAAAATGTTTTATCTTTATATGCGTATAGCATAAAAAAAATCACATAATCTAGTATGCATGTATATAATTTACTATTTTACAGTAGAAAACGTGTCTTGTATGGCTTAGTCTAACTTAAGAATTACTTAAGAATGATTATTATTATTATTGCTTGTTAATTTTTTAAAGGATCATAATTTTAAAAAGATCATTAATAATGTCCTTTTCCGACGACAGACACTGTAAGCGATCTGGGAGTGTCATCCCCTGAACCGGACCGAGCAGAGGGTCAAAGGAAACGAAAGAGGACCATTTTCAGTCGCGCGCAGCTGTTGGAGTTGGAGCGAGCCTTCGTGGTAACCCCGTATCCGGACATAACGTTCCGTGAGACGCTCGCCGCACTCACCCACCTACCCGAAAGCAAGATACAGGTACGCTTCCATTAGGAACGCATCAGGCGCATTTCTGACTATACTTTTGATTGTCAAGTATTGGAACGGTTGCTGTTAATTGCAAAAAAGAAAAAACCCGGTTAACTGGGTGTCTCTTGCACAGGTATGGTTCCAGAACAGGCGAGCTCGAAGTATAAAAAGTGGCAAACTTAGCAGACTACCGAGGAGGAGTCCAGCAAGAGTACAAGGCCCAGACTGTTTTCCCAGTACCAAAGGACCTGCCCTTATTCCTGCAACACCAACAGGAGCTAGCAGATCTCAGCCATGTTGGGGAAATGTCGGGGAGCAATTATGCTCTGACTGGATTGGGCAACAAAGTACCCCCAGGCTTCGTCAGCCACCCTCGCTGCTTCCACCCACCTCTCCTGACCTTCCTGAAGCCTTGAGATGGGACGACAAAAGCAATTCACACACGGGGTGCCCTGAGACCTTTGGGAGGTCTAGCCACCCAGCCCGGGAGCAGTCGGGTCAGTTTAGTCAGCTGTGTGCTGCCACGCCAGGGTATGGACACCCAAGGCCCCAGCCCCACTCTGCTACCCCAGCAAAGGTTGGCCGTGCCTCTGTGGATCAAGTGGTTCCCATGCACTCTCAGCAGATGTACTGGAACATAGAGCAAGACTATCACGCCCCAGGCGGGGCCCAGACCTCACTGGGGTACATCTCTGACCTGATCTATAATGCTGCTGTCGTCACCAACCTGCTGGAATTCTGATGCCCATCTCATATAATGCCCCCCCCACCCCCCACCCAGCCTTGGTTTGCTTCCAGAGTGTCCCTACAGGCACAGTAGTGACTGCAGTTACAAGAGCTGTCACCTAATCTGTGAAACATGGGTGGGAATATTTCTCCTGTAGTATAGGGAAGCAAGGACGGTCTGGGCTTACAATAGGTACTACACTACACTATACTATACTATACTATACTATACTATACTATACTATACATCACCTGATTTCAAGTTTGAGTCTATACTGTGGATAAATATTGCAAATCGAACATGTGTTATCTATATTGATTTGATGTATCTGGATGATGAAACTGATATTTGCAATTTTGCTTGTAGATACAGTATAAAATATGTATTTAATTATAAATGAGTTTGAAATGTCTCTAATGGACATGGATCCATTTTTTTTATTTATTTTGGAAACTATTAGAAGAAAAGGCCGATAAATCCTAAAGATCTACCTGAGGAAATGATTGTTTTATAGTGATGTTTATTTGAAATGGGGTCATTGCTGACCTATGGGTTCAGCAATGACCCCAAGTCAAGGTTTTGCTGATACTACTAGCATAGGTCAACATAAAAGAATGGCGGCCAGTACCCTTTTATGGGGACAAACCTATAAGAGGTTGAGTAACCTAAAACAACACCTCCATTATTCACACTTACCCTGGCTCACACATCTATACCAATATAATCTTTCAAATGCCTCTTTATTACAATTTCGTATTGAGAAGGTATCATATAATTCTTTGCTAGAATTTTTCAGGAATTATTTTACCATGCTAAAAGCAAAACAAATTCACGACAGAAAAAAAAATGAAAACAAAGGTTAGGTTTTTATCAGCTTATGAGCTGTTTAATTCCTGCTGGATTTAAAGTGCTGTGTGCAGTATTATATACAAGTTATTATTGTTTTAATGTGACGAAAGCCCTAGGAGTTTGGGATTGTGAGCTTGCTATATAATAATAATCCTTAATACCAAATAATCTTTCAAAAAAGGAAGAAAATAAAAAATAAAAGAGCTAATCCAGGAGTTAAAATCTCATTTCTTTGCGAGATACTTTTTTTTTATTCTCCAAAGGTACCCGTATCCATTAATTCTTAATTTTAGCCTGATATGAAGAAGCATCATGCCTGTATTCGTTGATAATCAAATTAGTAAATAATGACACCTGAAGTGGAACAGTCTCTGACACAGTCTTCAATTTGCTACACATTTATTTCTTAATTGTCTCCATCTGCGTCATAGCAATGAAAACACCGTGGCGGTCTAGCGGTGGTCTGTCAGTCTATAAAAAGGGATGCGCACAATCGAATGATATTTAATGTAGGACTGGCAAACAATGTCAAAATTATGTCAAACCATGTAGCCTATCAAAACATGTGCAGTCTGCACTCATAACCAGTATATTAGTACAGATACTACATATAGTTACTATCAGTTTTCAGTAATAGTCCTTTCATAAACAGACCATTTCAGATCTTCAAAACTAATCCCAACCTGCGGAGTTATAAGCCAATATTAGGGCTAGAATGCAATTTTAAACTGAAACGTAATTTATAATTCATGTATCAATGTACGGATGGACGGACAACAAAGACCCGGTTTACTGCACATTTACAAACTTCTCGACCGGCTTTTTGCGAATACTATACCGCCACCATCTGTTACCTTGAGGGCGGAATTTTATTTACATCTGTGTTGAATTCTAACATGAGCATACGCTTGAGGCTAGATCGAGTTCAAAGATTGTACTTTACAATTCTGTTACTCTTTGCATTGTGATTAAATATAATTCAAATATGCGAATGACTTTTGATTTATATCAAGTAGAAATATAACTAATAAACTAATTATGATTTTTCCCTCGTTTTCGCAGGTTTTCCACCAAATGATTTTTTTAAAAAAGGCATGTGATTAAATAGCTGAAGAAAAAGAAAAGGAAAAAAACACCTGAGAAAAAGAGAGACAGATCTGTAATTGTATTAGGAAGGATTTAACAGACTAATGCATTTGTTTGGGGCGCACATGCTCATGGATGATGGTGTGCAGATATCAGCCCATATGTCTGACAAAGTAAGCAGTGAGCACTACACCCGTTTGACTGAAACCGGACCGTAGCAGGGGTCCGCCAGAGCCGCAGGCTGACTTCGGGTCCCCCGAAAGCGCGGACGTATCCCGTCATGCACCGCGCGCCCCGCAGATCAGGGGCTGGCGCTGCGCGAGGCTGCCAAACAAAGATGGCTGCCTGTGTTATACGGCGGGGCTTATGGTCTACAGTCCGCGGCTACGGCAGGCGGCAGGCGCTGCGGGCGTTAAACGTCGATCTGAAGAGCCGGGCCGAGCCGTACCGACAGCCGGCGCCGTGCTCGGCGTGCGGCCCGTTCGCCGCGGCCCAGGCGCGGTTCCTGTCCTCACGGTAAGGCGGCCGCCTGTCGGTTACGACCTGGTCGCGTGCCGTGCGTCGCCTTCGCCCTCAGGCCGCCCGCGGATCGCGCCCCATGGGCCCCCGAAAAGGGGCCCGTCTCTCCGTGAAGGACGCCGCCCTCGGTCCGCTTTAACGCGGCCGGGGTCGCTCGTCGGCGCGGTTGTTGTTGTTGTTAGCCCGTTAGCCTCCGCTGCGTGGCGGCGTGGGGAGCGCACCAAAGGGGCATGCCGTCTGAGCGGAGCGATTAAGGCGCGGGTCGCGCTGTTAGGGGCGAAAAGAGCACCGTGGCGTCAATGGTGGCGGCTTGTTCCTGAGTATTTCCCGTCCTGCGGCCCGTGTTTTTTGCACACCGTGCATCCGCTGTGACTTTGGTGTGGGTGTGGGTGTGTGTGTGTGTGGGTGTGTGTGTGTGTGTGTGTGTGTGTGTGCGCGCGCGTGTGTGTGTGTGTCTAAACACCTCCGTCTGTGGGCCTTAAGTGAGACAGGAGGGTTAGGGAAAGCCGGTAAACGCGACACTCCCCGCCCGTGGCCTCGGAGTCACTGTGGTCGCCTCCCTTCTGACTTTGCCGCTTTTTACGTAGGGCATAAGGCAAGGGGTCAGCTTTGCGGTTCTGATTCTGGCAGTCTGAGCCATCATGTGCGCATTATTAAGGGCACACTTCATGCCATCATTTCTCCAGTGGTATAGCTGTGTCCGATTGTCAGCTGTCTCTCCGTTTGCTGTGCTTGGTGCTTTGCCAACCAGTGGATACCTTAATGGACAGGTTTTTCAGCTTTGTGTTTTATATGTGAGCTCGGTGCCTTCAGATTTCCTTGTTTGACTGTAAAAGCTGCTAAATGTCTATCAGATGCCGTTCGGTCTTGGGTGGAGCAAGCCGGGGTAATTTGTGTGCTGATTGCTATTTTGTCCTTTGTGTTTGCCTCTTGCGGTCACGCCTCCTGCCGGTTTCTGTATTGGGCAGTAACAGACCTGAGGGCAAAGTGTTAGAGACGGTGGGAGTATTTGAGGCACCCAAGCAGCATGGCAAATATGAGACTGGACAGGTAAGGGGCTCTCCCACAAGCCTTACAGTAAGAGTCATGCATGCATCATATGTGTCAGTGTATAAGTGCCTCTTTTTTGTGCCCCCGCAGCTGTTCCTGCACAGTGTTTTTGGTTACAGGGGAATAGTTCTTTTTCCCTGGCATGCCCGCCTCTACGACCGTGATATCACGCCCCCCTCCACCGAAAGGTGCCCGTCTGCCGTCGGTGCCCCTGTTGCTCCATGAGACATGCACCTGCTGCCGTTTACTCTGTCCAATTACACAGTCTGATTTTTTTTTTCCAGCCTTGCTAAACATCCAGAATTTAGCTCTTAGTTTTTTTTTTTTCCCCTCTAAACGTGCCAGTGGGTCTGGTCAGTTCACTTGGCTGTTTGGTTTGGCCTGTGACCAAAGGTGTGTATAATCCAGAGTCCAGAGAAGAGATCCTGGTGTTGACACAGTAACCAGTCAAGGGATTTAAAATGATCTGGATTTAAAAAGGGATTAAGGTAGATGTGTTTGTTTGCCTGTATGATTGTCTGGATCCCAGCTAACATGTCCACTCAAAAAACACCTATAATCTTAGGATATATGTTGGCAAGTTGCTGCTTGTATTTTTATTTCCTGCTTTTATGCCGTCTAATTGCTTTTCCAGCAAGTCAGAACCTCCCGGCACTCATGGATCGAAGGAGGTGAAGGGGAAGACGCACACATACTACCAAGTCCTCATAGACACCCGGGATTGTCCGCACATTGTGGGTGTTCTCGACAATTGTCACGTTGCCTTCCGTCTGATTTCTGCCTATTATGTAATTCTGATGATTGGGGTGAAGTGCTTCATGGTTTCAGTTCCACCTCTCGTGGTTCAGTCAGCCCACTTAAAGCTTGTTGTACTGGTACTCTGCTTTCCCAAATGGCGCAGAATTTAAATATTCTCCCCCTAGTTATAGCCAAAACCATTTTCATGAACCATTTACTGTATTTTCTGACCCCACTAGATGGTGCTGTCTGTTCAAAGCATCACCTAAAGCAAATCAAGAGCTAGCAATCTAACCCGGTCAGAAAATACAACAAATAGTTCATGTAATGTCCTTCTAGCCATCACTAGTGTCCCCACCCCCAAGGCAAAAGTGCAATTTTGAATGTACTTAATAAGCTTGAACATATTACATTTTAAGTGCAGTTGTATTACGTTTTGATTTTGAACTTGTTTTGATTTTTAGGTATTTGATTAATAGCTACTCTATGCTAAGTGTTTTTTGCTTTTAGTATTTGTGCTTTCTTTTTTCCATTAATTTGCTATGTTTATGCAGTCAGTAAGTTTATCATTTTATGTTTACTATGTTTATATGACGCACGGCTGAGTGTTAGAAGCACAGAGCATAATGCGTCCCCCTGTTTCGCACAGTCTCAGAGATCACAGACGGAAGCGGTGACGTTCCTGGCGAATCACGATGACAGCAGAGCCCTTTATGCAATCCCAGGTCTGTGGCTTGCAAACACTTGCTGTTATGCTTTTTATTTTTGTGTTTTGCCAGTCGAGTTCTGTGGCCTCTCTGTATAGTGACATGCTCGCAAGTAGTACTGCCAGAGCGCTGCGATCTAGCGTGCGAGTTTTAAAAAGTCATAACACTGAAATTCTAAATTCTAAATAAAATGATCAACAGTCGTACATTATTCTGTGTCTGTATTTCTCTCTCAGGCCTGGACTATGTGAGTCACGAGGACATCCTTCCCTATAGCTCGACTGACCAGGTCCCCATTCAGCATGAGCTGTTTGAACGCTTCCTTATGTTCAATCCATCCAAAGGTATCAGCGTGCTGTCCTTGCTCTCCGTTTGCCTGCCTTTCATTGGGAACATGTTTGTTATTGCATTTTTTGGATATCTTTTATATTATATAAAAAAGGCAGAGTTAACTCAAATGAGCCAGTGACTCAAAGTGCTCATTTAAGATGAGACGAGAAGCACCCTTGTTGACCTTGAATGAAGAGTGGTCTTCCTTGAGTCAGCATTTACCCAAGAGTTCCTCTGTTCCTTCAGTGCCCCCCTTCATCCCTCGTGACACGCTGCGGGCATGGCAGGAGAAGAACCACCCCTGGCTGGAGCTGTCGGACGTGCACCGCGAGACCACAGAGAACATTCGGGTCACTGTCATCCCCTTCTACATGGGCATGCGGGTAAGGCTGCCATTTGATATCAGTGTTAGGAGGGGCAGTGTTAAGCTCTGCCTGCCGTAATCTTTCAATCCATTAAAACTGATTATTTTGTGTGGGTGCCGTTGTGAGGCTCCAGGGGTTAGGCCACTGTGCATCTGATCAGAAGTCCGAATCCCAAGGTCGGCAGAGTGATTTCGCCATTAGGCCCTTGAGCAAGGGCCATAAGATACGATAAAAATTGTTGTGCCAAGTCATTGCTCTCACTGCACATAAATATACAAGGAATAAAGAATACAATATACTACAAAAGTACAATGTATTGCAAATAAAATTAGGAATTCAAGTACAATACAAGTGGGGGAAAAAAACAATTATAATAGCTACAGGGAGGAAGTGATACCCCCAGTTGCTCATAGGACTGGCTGATCCTGCTACATCCCTTTGGATAAAAGCCTTTACTGAATAAATTAAGTATACATTTAAATGTGTTGACTGATGGGGAGCGTGACAGGTGTGATGGATATGAGTTATGGGTTTTGGTAGATTATGACTGAGCAGGAACGGCAGCTTTGTTTATCCTTGCATAGCCATTACTGCCTCGTTAACATGCTTTGCCATTTCCCTTTTTTGCATCAGGAAGCTCAGAATTCCCATGTGTACTGGGTAAGTAAGATCTCTACTAATGGTCTGGTTGTAATGGAATGGCAGTATGAATGCGCTTTCTGTAATTGTGTCTTTGCATGGCACATTTCTGCAGAATTTTGTCGTCTAAGCCTTGGGAGAAAATGGGGAAAATGATTTCTTTGTGTAAATGAGTTGGCTAACATTCAGTGAGGGACAAAGTGTCAGTGGCTGCGTGTGTGAGGGGCACGCAGATGACATGGGTATCTGCCGTTCCCTCAGTCTGTGTTTTTCCACAGTGGCGGTACTGTATTCGGCTGGAGAACATGGGCAATGAGGTGGTGCAGCTACGGGAGAGGCACTGGCGGATATTCAGCTTGTCGGGGACGCTGGAGACCGTCCGAGGCCGGGGGGTAGTGGGCCGGGTGAGTAAACACCCAGCTGTGTGCCATCTGCTTGGACCCCTTAAAGTGTCCGTCGTTTTCGCTGGATAGCTGTGCTGTATCATAGGTTATTCCACTGTGGAGGATGATAAAGTATATATAAAAATTTTGTTGAAGTTTTCCTTTTTACCTGATATCTGACCTTAAGCGTGCCCTATATATGCTTCTGTCTGCGTGTACACAGGAGCCAGTGTTATCCAAGGAACAGCCGGCGTTCCAGTACAGTAGCCATGTCTCCCTGCAGGCGCCCAGTGGGCACATGTGGTAGGTCACGTGACCCACATAACATCACAACCGCCCGCCTCTCCAGCATCACATCCTTCATGAGTTCCAATCACCAATCACAGCAGCACGAAACAGTGATGTGTTGAGCAGATCTCTCCTCATACAGTAGCTCTTTGTTAGACATAAGTATGTGTACCTGCAGTTTTTTTTTTTTTGTATGTTCTTTTGGACTTACCGACATACTGGATCTTCATTCTCCGTTTCCTTTCTTAAATTAGTATCATTCGTAGTCGTGTTACTTTATTAGCATTTGCTATCGCCCGTCTTGGAAAGAAGTCCGACTTGTCTCCTTATTCTTGAATGTCGCTTTGCCTCTCTGAATACCGTTTCACTGATTTTGTTAACAGCGTCTTGGATCGATGGTTTCTTGGCACTACATCCATTGGTTGTCGTGTGCTTCTGAGCTCTCTATAACCTGCGCCGACTGCTGAAAGAGCCTCATTGTCGACGCATATCTGGGAAGTTCACATTTTCTGTGAGGTCATTGGTTGCCGTAGCATTTATCAACTGTAAAGAAGTGTTTAACGTAGGATAAAAGCATGACGTGGCATATATACGCGCATTGGACTGCCATGTTAACCCTACCCGTAACAGAGAATCTCGTGTTGAATCCACTTCATTTCTGTATGATTTATCATCAGTCACGGTGTGGCTTTAAGCTGTGGTCTGCACAAGTTCGGCAGGCTGCGCGTTCTTCTTATCCGTGATTAAGCCACCTTGGTAGGTAATGAGGAAATTGGAATTGTCGGCTTAATGATGTTCGTCCGTTCCGGGCTATAATGCCTCCATTGATATAGTGTTGTGCCGTGTTATGGTTCTGAGTGGTTTGTTATGGTGTTGTGTGCTCTGATGGAGGGCTGTGCCCTGGGGCTCTCTGTACGCTTCACTTTGATGCGCTGCATTTCTCTTGGGATGCTAGTGGGCGGATGTAGGATAATGTGCTTTGGCACCATCATGTCCTCCTGTTTTTGAGGTTTGCATAGACTGAGGTATTGAGGTACAGTCCAGCTGCTTTTCTCAGCTGTGGCCTGCAGGATGGAGCTGCTTCACGTTTTCAGCTGGAACGTTTGTGGAGGGTGCCGACTTCTGATCCTGTCAGACTATTTAGCCGACGTGGTGATGAAGCTCTGTGTGTAATCATCTCACCGTAAGCAAGTGGATTTCAGTGAGGTCTTGTGGGATCTCAGCTCCATTTGCACTTGGACTGTTCTCCAGCTGGCCCAAGCGCATGTATCTTGCTGCAGCCCACCTTGATAGAGCGTGTAGGGCTGCTGTGGATGGTGGGGCTAGCCGATGCAGTGGGGCTGGCAGGCTCTGACGGTGGCCTGTTGTCTCTCACTCCTGCAGGGGTTCATACCGCCTTGAGAGGCCCAACGGCACCTTCTTCGACGTCCGCATCCCGCCTTTTTCGCTTGAAAGCAAGAAGGACGATACTCCCAACGGCTTCCTTCCAGGCCCCTTCTCCTCCCTTCCCTGAAAACCTGCCCCCCCTTCACTACATATAAATGACCCAATTGGATTTGCGAATAAGAATCTCTGGCAGTAACATAAGGGAAAATGTTTGCATTGCCAGAAACTGTAAATGCATCCAAAAGGGCCAAATTTCATTATTTTTTGGCAGCCTTATTTGACTAACTTCAAATCTGAAGTATTTGATTTTTGAACTGTGGAATGTTTTGTCAGTTTTGAGGCTTTTAAGGGTGCTCTCCTTCAATAATCTTGACATGCCAGTAAACATGGGCCAGTATCCTGCTCTCCAAATGCACATCCGATGTTAGCACTTGTTGTGTCGGTTGTTTGACATCCCTAGGGAACGTCGTGTTGATACTCCTTCCCCAGGGAGAGGTTTCATAGTGGCACAAAGCATATTCTATTGAATGTGCTCTAAATGTATCTGCTTTTTAAAGCCTGCCTACTACATAGTGCACTTAAATAGGGATCTGCACTCTAAACAACCTAAACGACCCTTCATTGGGGTCTACTTAGCAACTAGCAGGCTGCCAAACCTCAGGTGTGGCTGTGTAGGGATGGCCAACCCCAGTCCCTTAAATGCTGCAATCCTGCATGTTTAGAATGTGTTTTAATAGCACCTGTGTTAGACCTGAAGTACCAGGTGATGTTAGTCACTATAGGAGGAGTGACGAGTAAAGAGGGAAGCCTTGGTGAAAACCCACACGTCATGTAACGCTCGCAGATGAAATCTGAGCAGCCGCAATGAGTCTGAAATTACGGGACTTTTACAGGCTTTAATTTATGCTGCTATAATTCCACACCCCCCACCCCTTCCAAGAGCAGTATTTCATTTTTTTTCTTTTGCTTCCATCTGCTCCTTTCTGTGCCCTCCCTAAGTCTGCACCATCGTAAGGCTTAACTGAGTTGGAAGTTACTCTTAGTTGGGGGGGAGTGGTGGGTGGGTGGGAGTTGTGGAAGACTTGCTGTCTCTTCATCAGGCAGAATCTAATCAGTGAATTAATTAAGGCTTGCAATTAGCGATGGACAAAATGACACTTCATTTGGTGTATTTTTTTGACCCCACTAGATGCTATTCCCTGTTCGAAAAAGGGCACAAAACATGCCCCAAAGCAAACCAAGAGCCCAATCGATGTCTCATGGAGTGTCATTTT
The DNA here is from genome assembly GCA_026774425.1 of Petrocephalus zakoni. NCBI lineage: Eukaryota > Metazoa > Chordata > Actinopteri > Osteoglossiformes > Mormyridae > Petrocephalus > Petrocephalus zakoni. The sequence continues at coordinate 15,969,002 of JAODKN010000039.1, read as the reverse complement.
GTCTATCACCACCCACAATCATATTTGTGGCAGGCAGCCAGTAGACATTTTACATTCACTGCATTTTCATAATGCGTTCATAGAACATTCATAAACAGAATAGAAGTATACCTTAACATCCTAACATAACTTTTTTACCTGATACAGCTTTAGTATACATTAATAAGAAATGTTATATGGCTATACAGTTATAATGTTTATCGTATAATGTTTACGTATGCATATTAAAGCTGGAAAGGTATGTTAGGATGTTAAGGTAGACGTGCATGCTGCTTATGAAAGCATTGTGGAGATACACTGAATGCTTTACCATTACAAATATGCACTTCATGGAAAGTGTTGCCACGTATTACAGTGAATACATTAATGGACTATGGATTGGCTACTCTTGCTAATTGACATTTATAATTCAAAGATAATATAAGCTAAAGGAAACTTGCTGCTATGATCAGGTTTAAACCTGGTAAATGCTTCATATTGGGTGGGTGTTGCATGTGCACCGTTATACTAATTTGAAAAACAGAGTTTTTAAATGGAGCAGTTGTGGAATGTAACATAGGTGATGGAACGTGACTGTGAAATAAACAAGATGTGATGTGCTGTTGTTGCGATTGGTTGCCTACACTGTCATAATGAATGGCACTGGACTGTTTTGTGTGGTCATCTGAGGTCAGACCTGGTTGTTCAGAGGACCTGTCAGCCTTCCAGGGCAGCACGCAGAGTGGTGTGATGCTCGACCTTTGGAATATACTGTAAGTGAGGTGTATTTCTCCCAGGCAGCCGCTACGAGTTGTAGCAGAAATTTCAGTAGGGATACGTCTTCGTTCTGTTGGGCCTCTGTGATGTTAAATGGTGCTGGCGGCAGTGAGGCTGCCTGGCTCAAGTTTCAGCAATTGCATTTTAGAATCAACTGCCATTGAAATGTGTATAAAGGTCAGCCTGCTCATAAATAGATGAGGATCTTCTCGACACTGGTCACTGAATGCAGGGGAGCCATAGGGAGCTGTTCAGGATATGCAGAATGAGGTACATACTGGAAAGAAGAACAGCCAGTCGTCTTTGGCTCTCAGGACAAAAGAGAATTTGGGACAGTTTTATTCCCCCTCACGCGGGGGGGGGGGGGGGGGGGGGGGGGGGGGGGGGGGGGGGGGGGGGGGGGGGGGGGGGGGGGGGGGGGGGG
>JAODKN010000039.1:15954052-15967722 GCA_026774425.1 Petrocephalus zakoni | reverse complement strand
CCCCCCAGCTTACAAATTTTGCAGTTGCTGATTCTCAATTCCTGCCTTCTCAGTGCGCTGACTGTGATATTTATCATCATTCCATCCTTTTCACTTGACCACCAAAGACTCAGTGGTACTAGCCAGGCGTGCCAAATAAACTGGCAACTGAGTGTGCACTTCTCTCCAGGATAACCTACACTCTGGGTCCTTTTAATTGGGGCACAGGCGTCCTCTTTGTGTCTGTCGTCTTGTGTTAATTTGCTAATACTATTAAAAAAGGAATATACAGGTGCAGGAAATGACATGATACCTTTTTATTTCAAGTATTTGTGCGAGCAATATTCAGCGGAAGAGCTTTTTAATGAAGAATGTGTCTATGGGTTTGTGTTCTTTTGTAGTTGATTCTCACTGTTCAACAGTCATTATAGATGTGTGTTGTCATAAAAATGTGGTTGTCTTGTGAGGTTTCCTGACATAAGATTCCTTTTTTGGCTTGTTAAACAATGCTTTGTGTGTGTGTCTGTGTGTGTGTATGATGTCTGCAGTTAGTGTTACTAAAGTGTACTACAGCATTACCTTGCATCCACTTCAGAAATGTGAATACGACTCCTGAAGTCTTTCTGAGCCAGTTATAGACTCTCAACTCTGAACTGACAACCTACCCAGCCCCAGACCTTCAACGTAGTTATCAGAATTTCATAGTTCTTCGGTTTGGGCTGTGCTTGGATTCAGTTGCTTCCACACTGCCTTGTAATCCTTTGACTAATAAACCTGACAACCAGCTGAATATTAAGCCTTGTTATATTTTTTGTACTTATTTGTATTTACACTTTGTGTAAATTCTGCGGTTTTGTCGTAGTTCATGACTCACTCTGTATTCTTTCTGGTACACTTGGATTAGTTGTGCACCGTCTCAGAGGTGTTCTGTGGGATCTGTTTGGTCTCTAACCTTGTTGTTTCCAACAGGGGAACGTTCCGCATCGAGAGGACTGATGGCTCCCACTTTGACGTTCGCATCCCACCCTTCTCCCTTGAGAGCAATAAGGACGAGAAGGCGCCTCCTGCTGGTTATAGCTGGTAGAATGTTTGGGCAGCATTGTGCGTCAGGCCCAAGCTAGAAATGCTATCCTGCTACCCTAACTTTCCATGAGACCCACCCCCATCCCTGATGGTAGCTGCCTCGACAGTATTTATTTGTTCTGTTCCTTTATGCTCGAGTCCGAAAAAGTTAAAATGCAGTTTTGAGGAAGCAACTGTCTGGAGGTCAAGGTCTTGCCAGCACAGCCTCTACTGTGATGTTTGCAGAGAAAGATGCATAGAAGGTAAAAATGCAGTGTACTGCTGCAGATATTGTATGGTGAGTGGGGAGGTTTGGGTGCACTTTTAAATCCTTTAATTTGTTGTGAATAAGTTTAACAGCTACTGCTATAGATAAAGAACTGAAAGTGTAAATTTTGTACACACAGTGTTTCTGTCTTCAGCAGTGGTATGGGATTTTTGCATTCTTTGCATCACCTGTTCAAAAGCTGTTTACAATGTGTCAGTAGGTTAAGTGTAGATGGAAGGGTGTGTTTGCTTGTTTTCAGGTGATAAAAGATGTTGTGACTACACTCCAAGGGTCACCCAACCGTCTCAGATCAGATGGGATCTGTACGTGACCGGTCAAAATTCTGTGGTGTTTAGGGTAGTAGGGGTCATGGGAGAGGCTAGGAGGTATGCATTGATATGAAACGTGTAGTTGCCATGACAACAAAACACATTCTCCGTCAACCTGATGCACCAGCTGAGCACAAGGCTCTGTTTTCCCAGATGTCTATTGTATCCTTGCCTCAGTTTTACCAAAACATTTTGTTGTGCTGCTCTGTTGTTTATTACAGGAGGTGCACGTTTAAAACCCATAACTCTCTTACTCTGTCCATGCCCCAAGTTGAGATCTACCTTTGTTTAGTTGACTTAAAAATACCACCTGCCCTTAGGCAAAGTGAGCGAGGGGCACCGATTACTTCAAAAATCTTTACTTTGCTAATGAGACAGTTTGGTTTAGCAGATGAGTTTTTCTTTCAAACCTGACCCAAAGGTGTTTTCATTTTTGCACATGCAGAGAAACGGTTTATCGTGCTGTGCCGTTCCGCACTCAGTGTGCAAGGGATGCTTTGGCTGATGGTTGCATTCATGAGGCACGTGATTTACAACATCGCATTTACAAAAATAAATGTGATCAGTGATCAGTGTGAGCAAAGGTTTCTCTAGGTAGTTGTCCTGAGGGACTGAGGCAGTAATGTTCTTCTTGATCACAGGGCTTCCATTTCATTGTTGCTTCTGCCAGAAAGGCTCCAAATCTAGCAGATTATGGGAAGGGATCCACAGTTTGGAATCGGTCACATAGTCACTGCAGCCACTGTATTCGACTGACCTAGGAAGTAGGAAGCCAACTGTAATATGCATATACATACTCAGACCACACAATCCCACCCCTGTACATGTCTCCGAGTACAACACACTGGCTTAAGTACAGTGCAGAATATCCCGCTGTCAGCTTCACAATTCATTTTTTATAAATCGAGTAAATGATAACTAAATGAGTGAAAATGTAAGAGTTTATATGACCGCGATGGCGGTGAAAACAACTGACCTGTGAATAAAGATGTTACAGCGAAAAATAAACACACTTTTGAGAGAAAAGGCTGTCCTTCCTGATATTCTGTTTAATATTTTTGTTTTTTTTTTGTTAACCTGTACTAATTTTTGAGAACAATCATTTAGGCTGAATGAGATGCAGCTAGGTGGCTTTAAGTGCCGCTAAGTCGGTGTCATTTCTTTCGTCCTATTGCCCTGCCATTACTGCTGTTCCTCCGGTGTACTATACCGTGGAATAAACGAAACAAGTCGTTCACCAATAATGCCAGGTCCCCCACCACCCACCGCGCCTAATATTCATGCGGTACCGTTTGTAACCGATGTGGTGCCCGGTGCGAGCATGTCCGCCGGCGCCCCTGTCCGACGCAAAGTTGCCTGGCTGGAGCCTTCTGGGGTCGTCAACGCGTCAGTGTCAATTTTTAAGACACAATGCATTCTAATTTCTTTGCTACAACATATTAATTTTAGTGGGAGAATTGTATGAGCAATTTTTACTGGAGACCTGTAGTTGTCAGATCTGAGAATCTGCCTGAAAATTACAATGTAAATTATGACAGAGTGACAAGCTAATACATTTCTACTGAGCCAGCCTATTTATTAATCGTGACACCACTTATATCGACGTAATATCCCACTTCCCCAGAGCGAAAAAGGCCACAAAAATGAGTTGCAATTTGATTTCAAGCGTCCCTGTCATTTTCACCACCAGATGTCACTGCGGTCAAATAAATAAGCGCGTTCTACAGCGGGAAGTTCTATCGCTGTCGTCCTTCTAATAGTGTATGTATGGGCTGCATAAGAAATGTCTCCCACCGGGAAGACTAGATAACTGTCTTTTGTATTGCAGATGGAGGATTCCATAGGGAACATACCCGAATTGATCGAAACATCCATTTGTTAGTTTTTAACCTTTCTTAAACCAGGGACCCCCAAATTAAAATGGAGTACAGCTATAAATCGCCTACTACATATGCAATCACTAATCACATACATAATTAAGAACTAGCTGTGAGGCGGCTGGGAGTGGGTTTTAAGCATTGTGTAAACTGGATAAGAGTGACATTTGCCAACTGCTCTACAGACTTCCAGATGGAGCCTATAGGTTTAAAACCTCTATTCTTGTTGAACAAATGCAAAAGACTCGACTCACTGAAAAAAGATGATTATCACGATTCATTTCAGTTCAGCTAAATAAATCTTTCATATTTTTGTTACTTAAGTTTCAAATGAATTGATATACAGTGGGAGGGTCTGATATTGTTCTCACATGGGTTAATTGTCACAGTGTGTCTGGCCGTATTTGACATAACTTAGATGTGGAGAAAAAAAACATATGAGGAAGCCAATACTTAATTCCTTTATGTAATGGTTTGATTAACTTTGTATGATTCACTGATGACCAGACCCAGTCTTCCCTACTGTGTAGAAGTTGCAGGCATTCAAACAAAATGTTTAATATTGTGGATTTAAGTGTGTATATGCTCAGGGGGAAAAAAAACACCAACTGTTGTGAAGAGGCGGGATGAGAATGGGGAGTTTATTACAACCTAATACACCAAGCATACAAAACATAAGCAACTATGAGTAATCTAAGTACAGGCAGGTAACGCATTCAATGACCGACAGAGAAAGGGGGCAACAGCAAGCACATTAACTGACAGATAAGGAGGGCAAGATGAGGGAGAGGTATCAGCCATCACTAATATTCAGTAATTACATACACTAGGGACTTGGAGCAACAGGGAACAGGAGATGGTCATTAACAGGCACTCGGGGCTCAAGCTGTAGGAGATACTACCGGGCTAGACACAGACGGGGATCACCGAAAACCAAGGTACAGAAGCATGCCCAATCCTGAAATACATGAACACAAGAATATAATTAGCAGGGGGCAGCAGGTAACAAAATGGCCGACATTGTTGAGGCTGGCATCCTGTCAGATGGCAGTTAGGGATACCTGAGTCTCAGCTGCGCGCTCAGTCCATTCAGCCATGCATTGGCCCGGGGAGAAATGGAAAATAATAGGGACTGTGTGAGGACCTCGACCAAAGGGAAGATGGGGGATGGAATGGGATGACCTGTGATACCCGGGTGTAGGCCTATTGGATAGTGGCCGCTAAAGCTGGGGTGACGTTACAAGAGGTTTTGAGATAGCTGAGCTAACACGCTTTGACAGATGTAATATTTGATTTTAAACAAGAAGATCATTTAAACATTGTTTTCTGTTAGTAGGCCTACCTAAGACTTTTGCACAGTGCTGTCTGTTTATAGGCCTATATAATTTTCATGTCATTTAGCCATAGTGACTCTTCCCGAACTGCATGATCTAGTTCAAAGGCCATGTCGGTGAGCACCCTGGCCAAACGGGAGAATTGAGTGAGATAATTCAAAAATCATTATTCATGAATGACAAGTAGAATACAGAAGCATACCATTGGACAAACCATTGTAACTGTCATATTGTGCCCATAAGTAGGTATGGTGTAAGTCATAGATCTGGTCTGAATTTAAGAAGTAAAACTGAACTACTTCTCAGTCCGGTACACTATAGGAGATAGCAGCCTATAGGGGGCGACACGCACAGTCTCGGTGCTTCTGCAAAACGTTTCGATTTATCAGAATATGTAGGAAACATAACACAGCACAAACTTATTTATGCATTAGACCTACATTTCAAGTAATATATTATAATCGCTAATGATTAAATGATTGTGGTGAAAATTGTAGCTTTTTGGCACGAAAATGGACATAAGCGGTTTTTTATTGCACATGTTTATGCTGAAGGGTCATTTCCAACTTTCCTGTATGTTTCCCCAATCCCGTGAATACACTCCTGTATGTGATGCTAGACAAATGCTGTATATAGCCTACCAACTATAAACTGTGCTGTCCTTTGGATTATTGCCGCATCAACACAACATCTCAGTGTTTAAGTGCGATGACAGCTGCCCACTCACTAGTCGCAGGCAGGAGACCGCAATACCGAAGACCATTACTCACGGGCGTGACGGGCATTTTTAACCTTGTCCCAATTACCGGGGGGGGGCTTGAGCAATCCGCAAACTGGAACAAATACTGGGGCGCTTGTGAACTTCAGAGGGAGAAAATATTACGATGCTACGATACGATGATACTTCCCTACAAGTAAGGGCAAAGGCGCCTATAAAGAGTTAACGAGAAATACTTCAGCATATAGGCTATGAAGAAAATCTGATTAAAATGCTGGAAAAATGAAACAGCCGTGTTGACAATGTCCATCCAACTGTATAATATTATAAAGGATAAAAGCTAGATGAATACAACTTTTAAATAGGTGGAATTGTATGTTATATGATAATTATAACATGGCAATAAAAAAGTCATTGTTCGCGTCCTGGTAAAATTCTCACCCCCGCCCATCCTTACCGACCTCTAAATCTTGCTTTGTCTTCCCCTTGGTTTTTTTTTTTGGGGGGGGGGGTGTTTGTATTTTGTGAAACGACGTGATTTTTTTTTTTAGTAAGCATCACAAGCGAAGAGAGAAAGAGAGAGGTGGGACTGCCGCCGATCCGCCGTGCGCTAAGGAAAAACCCGCTAGATCCGAAACAGAAAAGAAGCCAAGTGCCGGAGAAAGAGGGCTTCGTCTTTAGCCGCCGACTTCTGGATTATTGTTCTCCACGCTCTTCCTTTCTCCTCCTTTTGCCCGGACCAAGCCGCAGGAGTTTGCCCCTGGAGATGCATATGACTTAAGGGGACCCTAGCCGGTGGGATGTAAACAGAAGCGAAACCCGAGCGTCACACCCAGCGGCGCCGTCCGCCGCGTCTCTCCTGCGAGCTCCTCGGTTCTGCTTCGCCGCTCCCTGCCATCCCTTCACGGAGCTGTCACTGGATTGTCTCCGTGTGCTTCTCTGTATTATATTTCGTCCCTCACCCCCGAACCGAATTGTTACTTTATGCTTTGTTTGCACGCTTCATTATTTGGATCAGACATAGGGAAAATAAACTTTTCGAGGGTTACACTTCTGCAGCGTCCCGCTTCGCTGAGCTTAGTCCGATGTCCGCCGATTATGCTTCGCCAACGCCATAGGAGTTAAATGGCTGTCGTTCAGCCCGTAGGATAAGGTAATCGATATGCAGGCTATTATTCTCATGCAACAAAAATAATTTGTATGCATGTTTTTTTAAGACCCAGCAACAGGGTATTTGGTTCCCTACTCATTGCATTTTTTTGGAGCTGGTATGTGGCGAATTACTGCAGTTTTTTTCTTATTATATTGATGTAGCAATTTTAAAATGATTTATCGTTTCGATATTTCAGCCATTAGGATATATTTAATGTATGCGCCTTTTTTCCTTGAAATTGCTCTTAACTTTTAAAAGTGCTTATTAAGTTTGCATGACTGCGTGGCGGATCAGGTGTACTTTTACGTTTGTACACCATGGGAACCAAACATACGAAGGGATCCGGGCCGGAGCCCGGGGCGAGTCCGCAGTACGGAGGATGGAAGCGGACGCCCACGAAGGAGCGGGGCGACATATTCACCTCGTTCGTGTTTAAGTCCGGGGACCGGTTCGGCCGCTCCGGAACCCCACCTCCGTACCAGCGGCGGATCGGAATGATCCAGGAGATGATGGCCATGGCCAGGGAAGGGAAGCAGGACGAGGCGGCGGAGCTGCTGAAGACGCTCCGGCAGGTGAGCGCACGGCGCCGGGCAGCCCGGGTACAGCGCCAGGGCGGACCTGTTAACCTGACACTTTGCGACTAGTTGATAACCAGAAGGGGGAGAAGCACGCATTGACAAGTAACAGGAAAATATGTTAGAATAGTATAGAAATAGCCAAAGTCAGAATGACGTAATGAAAATCTGTCCTATTCATTTATTTTTTAAATTATGTAGTGCCCTTCTACAGCTGGGCATCCGACCTGTTGCAGACTAGGCTCAGTTGTCTAGCCACTGAAACAGCTGTCGCTGTCACTAGCGCCGTTAAGGCGAACCTGTTACAGCCGTAAGGCGCATCAGCCGCTGAATTATAATGATCTTGAACCATTAGATGTCCGTGCGAGCGAAGGGAATAGTTTGCACTACTCTAATAAAAAAAATTAGGGAATTATTTACATGTCTAAAATACTTTACGAATGGCAACCATATTGCAACATGCTAATATTGCAAGTCAGATTTGTTGAAATTACTTTAAAGTAGGTTTTAATGAATATACATATTATCACAAACAAACCAAAAATTGGATTGTAAGTTTGTGTGTGAGATAGGGAGGGTGAAGGGTGGATTTTGGCAGCGTTTTCTTCTGGCTGGGGGGTGGGAAGGGGCCTTGTGTTGTTTTTCTGAGCAACACTGAAAGTCAGGCAGGGTCAAGAGAGAAAGGCAGATGAACAAATTGTGAGAGTTTGGCTACGAAGCTGAGGGCCGGGCCTGAAGGCTGTGGAGTGGTGGCCGTCCTCCAGGAAGCCCCCATCTGTAACATACTGTCACCGTGGAAAATGCCCCCCCTCCCTCCCCTGTCTGTTCACAGTCAGTCACATCTCAGTGCCTCTTGGCGTGAGGCTCAGTGGAACTTCTGTGCATCTGATCACCTTCTGGTTGATAGTTGCATTGTGGTGAAGAGCGTGGATCAGGGGGGTGCACAGAGACCAGTTCTCTTTGCCCCCTCAATGTCCAAAATTCATTTTTCTTGTATCCTCCCCCCCACACTGTGACACGCAAGAGAGACATTTTCAGACACTGGGGAGACGGGCAAACATTAATGAACCGCACCACTTTCCCTGGGGCTTCATCCATTATGAATCCCCCCATCTCCCCCTCTGTGTGAATTTCTGTTCGCCTTCTCTCTGCCGCTCCGCCAAACAGCCCAGTGAACCCGTTCGGATCTGCGGCAATGCCAGTCTGAGGCCTCCCAAGGCCGTTGCAGTTGGCGTCATCGTGCGTTTTGGCACAGCTCACATGTGGCGTTGCTGCATAGAGAGGAAGGGACAGCGAGAGAACAGCGGGGCATGAAGTCAGGGCATGGGGGGGGCGGGCGGGCAGAGCCGATGGATAGTCCAGGATAAATGGCTCCCTTGCACATGGCCCCTGCACCTGTGATGTTGGGAGGATCGGGTCCCCTGCTTGTAAACCATCTAAGAGTATCCGTATTCTGGCTGGTTAAACTTCAATATAAACTTGTACAAATAGACTAATTGTCCATAGGAAGGTATGACTGGCCAACAGATGCTTATAACAGCCATTAACTGCCATACAGCCTTCAGTTTAGACTAGGAAATACATCTAAAGCTAAGCAGATTTGGGCATGGCCAGTACTTGGATGGTAGACTAGGAAAGCTGGTTTGCCTCTGGAAGAGGTGTTGGTGTGACCAACAGGCTAGCCCAATCTGTGCTCTGTGTGGAACCCAATGCCCCAGTGCACTAAGAATGGAGCCATCCTTTAGATGAGATGTAAAACTGAGGTCCTGACACTCTGAGGCCATAAAATATCTCTGGGCATCTTTATAAAGAGTAGAGGTGGTTCCCCTCTACTCCCCTCTGTCCTGGCTGAAATTGCCCCATGTGGCCCTTTCATATCTGGCCTCCTAATCATCTCCTACATCTTACTGGTGAATTCTCTCCTGCCCCTTCACCACCTTAGTTACTGTGTGTTGAGCATACTGGTGCAGAATGGCTGCCGTCGCATCATCCCGGTGGGGGCTACACAGTGTGCGGTGGTTGAAGTGGCTCCCCATTGGTTCTGTAAAGCACTTTTGGTGTCTTAAAAAGCACAACACAAATATTCATTCACTCAGTTGTTCTTTTGAAAGACTTTTTACTTTCTAAAATCTTTAGATGTACCGTGTCGTCGTCACCACTTCCTGTATATTCTCTTTAGCCTGTCACATGTCTGGGTGGATTCTAAGGTCAGCACTTCCCCAAGATGGCTCAGATTGCCCAGCGGTACATCACTGGTGCATGCTGGGACTGACCCCCGTGGCTTATTTGGAGCAGTTTCACCTCACCGGCTTGCTCAGGCTCCCACTGACAATCAGAAACCTTGGCGATAACGGCACGCCTGATTGGATCAGAATTAATGAAGGCTATGCTGCGCGGTCTTTCGTTTCTTTTTTCTGTGATCTGTGGTGGGGACTGATGTCTTTATTGGAGAGATGGAAAGGGGGAGGAGATAAAGAGGCATTGAATACTCCTGCGCCTGCTCTTTGGTCGCATTACCTACCAGCAGAGTTAAAAGCACCAATTTGCTCATGTTATTTTCTTCTATTCATTCATATTTTAAATCTGTCATCAAAAATATATTGCTAGCTTTTCTTATTAAAAGGGAAATGCAAAAATTCTGCCCCTTGTCTCTCTCTCCCCGTCTCTCTCCTCCCCTCAGAGTCCTGGTCATTCTTCCGGCTCTTAGACTAATCATAATTGCAGGTCTGTTGGCAGAGTGTTTTGCATTGTAGATAATAGTCATCAGAGGGTAGGCTGCCTCTGCTCATTAAAGGCTATATCAGTCGCAGGATTTTTTCTATAGGAGGAGTGAATTGTTTATTTTGCCAGTAGTTTGGCATGCTTACATATGTATTCACATGTAAGTCACATGTAATACACATACAATGCATACTCACACACACACCCATATACACGTATCTGTTGGATACTCTGTGACCATGTCCCGTGGTGGTTTTATCTCGAAGGGACAGCTTTTATTTCAAGGCCTGTTTTCATGTTCCTTTGTATTGCCCCCATCACTTTCTTCCCCGGAGGGTTCTTAATGGTCATGTCGGGAGACTGAAGTCACAGAGCCATCACAGTCTTTTTCAAAATGGCATCCATTACAACATGAATTGCAAATAACCCAAAGCCGTGGCAACTAAGAGCTCAGGGGCAGCAGAGGTATCTGGAGACATCCACCACTCAGCTATATTTTGGATTTCAGTTGGCAGGATTCCTAGAAATACCAGCTGGCATGATGGTGGCTCACCGTTGACCCCCATTCAGACAGAACACAACCCATGGTCCCATCTGTTACAACTGTCTTTGCACCCCTCTCCCCAGGACCTGGGAATGGAGTCTACATCCCTGGACGACGTCCTGTATCGCTACGCCAGCTTCCGCAACCTGGTGGATCCCATCACCCATGACCTGATCATCAGCTTGGCCAGACACATCAATTGCCCCAAGACGGTAGATCCTTATGGACGGGTGCACTCTTACCCAGCACATGCATGCCCACAGACAGATCTATAGACACACATCTGCATTTCTCTTTTTGCAAAGACATCCTACTGACTCTCATCAGATGAGAATTCATAGTAAGAAAGAAGGAAGTGAAAAATCAAGGTGGGACTGACTGTCCCCGCAAAACCAGCTTTTCTGGAATTCTCTGCAGGCACTGTTCCCCCAAAATTTGGCCCCACGACGATAGCAAAACCTGTATACACGTGCTCTGTCCCTCCCTCTCACATGCACACATGGAAAAATACTGTCCCACTGCCTCTCACATAGACACATGCAGCCCACGTGTCATGCACATTTGCACAGGTACTGGAAAATGACATCCTGTATCTCTGCAGTGCGTTGGCTGGTGATTGGATGACAGTGTTGGCTGGTGATTGGATGACAGCGTTGGCTGGTGATTGGATGACAGCGTTGGCTGGTGATTGGATGACAGTGTTGGCTGGTGATTGGATGACAGCGTTGCCTGGTGATTGGATGACAGCAAGCCCAACTTTGTTCCCCGGAGCATGGGTCCTGCATCTTGGCCTTGCTTACAGAGCACTGGTGCATGATTGACATATAACCCTTCTAGCCGGAGTCCTGTTTATCCTGCTCATCATTCGGGGGGGGGGCCTCCTCCAAAGGTGCCCGTTACTCTACAACACCAGAAATTCTTAGATTCACTTTCTTGCAAGGTCACACAACTACCTAAATTAGAATGAATGAATGATTGAAAAATAAAACTGGGACAGGTTTGCACCCCATCCTGGGACATTCCCTGCCTTGCACACATTGAGATCAGAGCCTATCCCAGGACACCACTGGACAGGATGCCAGTCCATTGCAGGACACACAATCGCACTCATACAAATGCATACTGAGGGTGATTTAGAAATGCTGGTTACTCTAAACTGCATGTTTTTGGACAGTGGGACTAGTGTGAAGTTTTACACATGGGAGTACCTGAAAGAGACCAACACCGAGGGGACAGCGTGCGGTGGGCAGCAATCGATGCTCAGTCCCGGACTGTGAACCCAAAGTGCTACACTATGCCCCCTTAATCTTATGCAGCCCGGGCTGGACTGACATTAAAATCAGGTCGGGTCTCCCACAATAATTTGTGCAAATTTTCTTTAAATTTTGGTGGCCTACTTACCCATCATCCCACTTGAAAAATTCTTTGTATAGCAGATGGCCAGTCCTTCCCTGTATACATTATTAATAATGCTGATTTTCACATGATGAAATAATAAATAGCAGGTCTGCTGTAATGGTCGTACCTATTACATTAGTATACACTCTGTGGGTAACACAGACATCTTTAGTTATGTGTAATGCATTTGCTGGAGTTGGGTGCTGGGGAATTTCAGGCCAAGCCTTTTTCTTAAAGGGGATAACGGCAGCATTTCTCCCAGGAATGGAGCACGCTGAGTGGTCAGAGGGCAGCCGGCGGTATTTTTAGCATCTGTATTGTTTCGGCAGAGCCGCTCCCGCTATCGTTAGCGTGGCGCTAGCGGTCGGCTATATTTGGTTACTGGCCGCAGAGAGAGAGTCATCGTATCTGTCAGGCACATTAATGACAGTCTCACGGCACGCTGGCGAGGCGCCCCGAAGGTATGATGCTGAGCTGAATTGAGGAGAGTGAGCCCCATCCTCCCCCCCCCATCCCGGCAGGACGGCTTGACATGCCGGGGAGAGACGGGCCTTGCGGGCAGTGCCACACGCATCCGATGACTCACGCACCGATGCCCCCGGCTCTTGGGCCACCTAAGCTAACTGGCAGCGACAGCAAGGCATGCTCCCACAGCAGGGGGGGCGCTTCAGGTTTTGGGCCCCATGAAATCATATCATATTAGGTCCCCAACCCAGCCCAATCCAATTATGTTCCCCATTTTTAAGGGCCCCTGTCACTCAGGGACCTTTGGAGTGGTCCTATATTTCCTCGCCTTTACAGCAGCCCTATCCAACAGGCTGGTGTCTGAGGGGCCCTGCTGTAATGCTGTACCAATGTGTGTCCCCAGGGGGTAATATGATTATCTAGGACATTTGTCAGTGTGGTCGCACATGCATGACAACGAGGGTGACTGACAGAAAAAACCAGGGAAGGAGATGAGGAAAATACACTCCAGCTGGCTGCAGTTAAACCCGCTCTCCTCTCTCGCTCTGCCTTCCCAGTCAGGTCTGCGAATGCCACGTCGAGATGGCGTAGCGCAGGAAGCAGGCAGAAAAGATTTTGTTGACCTTTGTTGATTGTTCAGCCTAATTCAATGAAACTTCTGCTTTGGCTGTAAACTCCCCGTGCCACGTTACACCAATAAAAAAGCTTTAAGAGGCCAGGAGGAGGATAAGAGGCGAAAAACCAAGAGCGAGGGAGACATACGCACAACCTGGATCAGAAACTGGAGTTGGTATGACTCACCGCGCGCGCGCACACACACACGCGCACACGCGCGCACACACAGCGCATGCAGCACAATGAGCCCCGAACCCCCCACTGCTGAAGCCAGAATTTGTTAGAGGAAGGGAGCTATTCCAGTGCCAAGTGGACAAAGTGTTGGGTTCAGGCACAAAGACCTGAGTGGCGGAGAGCCGGAAGATGGGGCTAATAGCTGTATTTAGCTAAGAGCAACAAACGGAAAGGAGAGTGAAGCGACGCGCCGCTTTCGGGGGAAGCCTCACACGCCGCTCACCTGGGACGGCCAAGGGTCAGCTATGCCGCTACGTCGCGACTCGTCTATGGACCGTGGAACTGGGGGGGGGGGGGGGGGGGGGGGGTGTTTGGTGCGACATTAAAATGCAAATTAGCCATGATTTTATGCAGAACATGTTTTATTTTTGGTGATTAAAAAGTGTTGGAAATAAAGG
>JAODKN010000039.1:15898013-15908646 GCA_026774425.1 Petrocephalus zakoni | reverse complement strand
ATGCTCAACTGATTGGTTGAAACAAAATCCTGGTCTGGATTTTTACTTTCTGGACCTGAAATTGACACCTCTGTTCTTTAATATGTTTCCCGCTGGAATCTCTTCTTTTCAGACTGTTCCGCCTTGTATAACAGGGCCCAGCCCCCTAGTGGGTTCTATCGAATCCGGCCCAGGTCAGACATGGAGCCGTTCCTGGCGTATTGCGATATGACGCATGGAGGCGGATGGACCGTCGTACAACGGAGACGTAACGGGAAGGTGGATTTTAACCGGTAGGCTATGCAGATCGTGGAAAACCGTCTTATTGTGTTCCAAATAGTTCACGATAATTTAGAAGTGAACAAAAGTTAACCTGCCTTTACTTTAACCTACAATTTTCATGTCTCGTTTTTCCTCCCAGAGATTGGGAGGAATATAAGTCAGGATTTGGCCATTTTAAAGAAAATAATGATGAATTCTGGCTGGGGAACGAACACATTCACACTCTTCTAAAAGAAGGTATGTTCAACAGTTTTCTTCTTGAGTGTGGTGTATACCTGAAATCAGGGGCGTAGATTAGGGGTGGACGGAGGGGACGTGTCCCCACCAATATCCTCTGACCATTGAAATGTCCCCACCAATAATTTAATCCACTTAGTCATAGGTCCCCACCAATGTCCAGAGCAAATCTACGCCCTTGCCTGAAATATCCCCTTTGAATATTGCTGTTTGCATTCTATTATGGCTCGTTAGAGTGTCATCTTATTTTACCAGGTGAAAATCTCATGAGGATCGATTTAATGGACTGGAGCGGTCAGAGCACGTACGCGTTTTATGAGAACTTCCGAATATCAGATGAGAAGGTATGTCTCCAGGTCTTCACCGTGACCCCGTCCGGCTGTGGCAGGCTCATTTGTCACTTTGACAGACGCTGTGGCAAAAATGCAATCATCTGAGCATAGTACTGAGCATCCTAAGCTTTATCTGCCCTGGGCCGGGCTCTCTCCCGCCAGGACAAGTATCGGTTGCAGTCTGGCCTTTATAGTGGAAAGGCAGGAGATGCTCTTTCTGGGGGGAGTCATATGAAGGACCAGTGGTCTGTCTCCCATAACGGCATGCCATTCAGCACCAGAGACCGGGATCATGACCGGTACCTGCAGGGTAGCTGCGCCAAGGAGAACAAAGGCGGCTGGTGGTACAACAGGTATGAACAAGTGCTCCGGGACACCTGCAGGCACGCACGCAGAAAGGCACTGATCAAATCCGGCACAGAATAAGACTGGAATTGGGGTGCTGAGTGTGCTTCGGCACCCTCTCTGGTTGTTGGTGGTACTGCAGTGTCAGACTGCTGTCAAGCAACATGACCATGCCTAGCTATAAAGTAAGGATGTTACGATCATTTTTTGTCTGTTATCCAGATCTAATCCTATCCATTCTTTATTTAGATCTACCAATTCTACCAATTCTCATCTCATCTTTTAATTAATATACAGACAGTTCCCAGGTTATCATCAACCACTGTATTTAACCCAAATTTTTATATAGTAGGTTTTATGCCAGTCCATACATAAATACAAGTTGTCTGTAAGTTGGATGTTCTTAACCCTGGGACTGTCTTTACATACATATACAGAAGGTGTCTGTACATTATTTGTCTTTGTTGTGATTTTGCAGTATTTTTCCTTATCATGTTTCTGCTAGTACCTACTTAGATTTCTTGTATTAAATGATGCTGTTACTTCCTCCTCCTGAAAGGACCGCAATACAAATGTTGCAGGTAGCTGCCGGGCTGCTTTGAGTATCCGGTTTACAGCACTTCCACACAGCTGACATCTTGACAGTTTGTAGTTTCAAGCCAGGCTTACTGCAGCGAGCGACCCAACCTTACAGTCTGTGCATGTTATCTTGTGAGCTACTGATAGCTACCAATGATACAAAAGAACTTCCCCCAGTATCGAAACGTTAAATCAGTTACACTCTTTCTCACAGACACCGCGGTAACGTTCGACGACGAGTGAATAGACTGTAAACCTTCGGAAAGATCATGGCGCTCATTGGTGGCGGGCACGTATATTTCAGATGCCATGCTGCTAACCTAAATGGGAAGTTCTATCGCGGCGGAGAGTACAAAGGCGCCCACGACAATGGGGTGGTGTGGCTGACTTGGAGGGGGCTCTGGTACTCCCTCCGGCACACCTCCATGAAGGTCCGGCCCTTGCTGTTCATGGATAGCCTGGGGAGTGGAGCCGGACCTGAGGAGTAGCCAGCCAGGCCCCGCTGGACCAGAAGACATGACTGAACTCAAAAGCATTATCTACTCTGTGAATGTTATGGCTTTTAAAACTGCATTTACCGCTTACATTTGACAGATTATCAGTTTCAAACTGTGCATCTGGAAAAAATAACACAACCTTTAGCAGCTGACACAGATTTTTTTCCCCACACAGATTATACAAACATATATACTAACCAGCTGTCTTGCATAGTACATTGTTCAATAAAACAGCAAATTAAAAAACCTTTGGTGTCCTGGTATGTAATAATTCTCTTCTAATTCAGTGACAATGAGACACAAATATATGAACAAGACATTGCACCGACTGGTCATAGATATTTACTAAACTCGTCACATAGGTGTTGAACCATTTTTTACAGTTAAAAGGCCTTGAGAGGAGAAGTATATGAAAAATAAAATGTAAAACTCAAAATTATAACCCTTTGGCCTTGAACGGATTAAAAATTGTAGCAAACAGCAGTTGCAGGTGGTGAAAGTGACCCTGCATGTCACTGTGCAGTAACACCAGGTCACTACGTCCCCTTCCTGCCCCGCTCGGGTGCTATCGGGTAAGTCTGTGGATCTCCACCACCTCCACCGCGTCCTCCTCCGCCAGGTAGCCGGACAGGTCCAGCATGCGCTGCTCGGACTCCGTCAGGCCGTAGTGGGAACGGTGGAAGCCGGCGTGTCCGGAAGGCGGCGGCAGGCTCTGGCGCCTGTCCTGCCGGAGGTCGGTCTGACAGCCGGAGGCGGTGCGCTGTCGCTGGCACGCGGCTAAGGAGTTCGCCTCCTTCAGTTTGCGTGCCAGGATGTTCCTCTGGATGGGTGACGGGCCCCTCCTGCTCCAGTTTAGCTCCGCCCTCTCTACCCGCTCGGATCCTTGCTGGTCTAATTTGCCGGTGATATCCGCTCCGGGCCTAGCCGCCGGCACAGCTACATGGCTCAGTTCCTGGTGACAGGCAGCTCTGTCTGACCACCCCCGACGCCTCTCATCCGGCATGCCGTCAGGCAGGCAGGCTCTAGGGCGACCCCTGTCCTCCCGCTCAGGGTTACGATACGGATCCCACGGCCTGGCCCTGCAGCTGGGGTCCGGGGCCTGCCGAGGGGTCACCTGGGTCATGCTCCGCTCCCTGAAGGGCCGCAGAGGCTGCTGGGGTTTGGCATCATGGAAGCTGGACGTCCTCCTAAAACTGGCGTTCCTCGGGGGACCGGCTCCCATGCGCTCCACCATCTCCACCCAATCTGCCACGCGCTCGTTCCGCAAAGCCTGAGATGTCGGGTCCCCCTTAGGGCTGAGCCGGTTCGGGAGCGTGGCCGATGAATTTTTGCCTACTTTGGGTGGCTCTGAGAAAGGGGACTTGATGCGAAAATGGCCGAGGTTGGCCTCCTCTTGGCTGTCTGAGTCTGGGAACACCGGAGTCAAGGGAGCAGAGGTGGAAGCCGTAGCCTCCAGCATGGTGTCGTCAATGGGGCTCTGGGACACGTGGTAGACTTGAGTGGCCTCCCTCAAACCCTTCTTCTTCATCTCTTTCAGCTGCTGTTGAGCCAGCCGGTACCCAAAAATGGGCGGGACAATCTTCTGACCAGTCGGGGACACCCTCTCTTTATCCTGGAGGGGCTGAGGGAGGGTCTGTGCCAGCTGGCAGCCCGGTGCGGCCCGCTCCGGCGCCGCGGTCTGCAGGCTTTCCGAGAAGCTGGGCCGCTGCAGGCTGTGGCCGCAGATGGAGGCCTCGTCTGAGTTCTTGCGGCCGCCGGGTGAGTGCAGAGAGCCGCGGCGCACCGAGGTGCATTTGGGGGTGCGGCACACCTTCCGCCATACGGTCACCAGCACCGTCACTATGATCACCACCAGACACAGGGAGATGCCCACCACGGCTACCAGGTTGCTCCCCAGCGACGTGTTGACGGGAGGGAGGGGTGACACGGAAGGGGCGGGCACTGCGGGCACGTGGAGGGGGAGAACACACCACAATATTCATTTACGGGATTCACACATGCTTACTCACAGAAAGGGTGTATTTGAGAAAAACTTAAATTTATGAGCAGTGGTCTCCAACCCCACTTCTTCTACAAAAAATCATTTCGCTGTGTATTTTGATAATTTGGGGGTCCCCCTAGCTAGGTTGCGGGGGGATCCCATGATGTATTTCTCCGACCAGGGTGGGGTTAGATTTTGCTGATTGTCAGGGCATAGGGATGGGGGCATGAGCAGAGGGTGTCACGATCAACTATGAGTGTCTATGTCTTGAAGATATTCCTCTCAATCACAATCACCTGGCAAGCACTGGCATAATGGGTTATAAGTAATCATAAAATTAACTAAGGTGGCCCTGAATAGGACAAGCGGTTACAGAAAATGGAGTGATTATAAGATTATAAGGATCGTAAGTTATCTATGTACACAATATTGCAATTTATCATTTGTGGAGCTGGGTTGTGATGTCTTCCTAAGGTCTTAACTTCCTAAGAGGAAGTTGTCAAGGTCACATCCCCCCAGGTAAGGTCATAAAGCCCTTACCGTCTCCTTTTGGGAACTATAGGATTTAGAGATCAAAAACGAATTGTTAGGTCCCAGGACGATATGCAACACTGTGTATAATTTTGAATACTATGCAAACCAAAAGAAATCTCAGAATATCCACCGACCTACACAGTCCTCCAGCGAACAGTGGGACTGCTCCCGCACCAGCTTGCTGCACCTCGACCCGCCAGCAGGGGGAGGCAGACACTCGCGAAAGCGCTCTCGCGTGCCCTCACCGCAGCTCACGCTGCAGGGACTCCACGACTGCCAGCGTCCCCATGTTTCTGCAGAGGTGGGCGATGCAGGGTAGGGCGTTGGAAGAGCCTAACGATGAGCCTTTTTCATGTGCATATCAACTTCTATATTGAAGATAAAGACTACAGACAAGCAAAAAACTACAAATAATGGGATTGGTTGTGTAACACACCAGTGAAGACATTACATCCTCTGATACCTCTTAGAAGATGGTTAAGGGCTCACCTGCATTCCGCTGCACGATGACACATGTCTGCGCCAGACTCCGAGAGCTGTAGCTGAGGATGAAACGGAAACAGTACCTATTTCTTCCAGGGTCGAAGGCTGAGCAGTTGAAGTCGGTCTCATTCTCGCCCTGTGTGAGCAACCTGTGGGCGAGTGGCGGGGAGGTGTCCTCAGGGGTGGTTGCTGTACCCCCCTGGCCTCTGTCCCGGTAGAGGACCACTTTCCCACCGGTGAAGGCGCAGGGTGGGGGCAGGAGCTGCACGGCCAAGGTGCCCTCGCAGCCGGCCACGTGCGCGTTGTCCACCAGCAATGCGTACGGAAAGATACTGGACAGGTAGAGAGCCCTTGAGGTCTTGATGTCCTGCTGGGAGAGGCGGGACTTCAGGGCTACTATGATGTAGTCCCTCTCAGTAAAGGAAAACACACACTCCAGCTCAAACCGCTGGTATCTTGTGACCTTAATGTCTCGCTGGATCCGGGCCCGGACCTTGTCAATGCTATTCCTACTTATTTGGTTATACTCCAGGTATGTGATCTCCAGATAAAGCGATGGAGCGCTGATGTTAAAACAAGGCTGGAAATGCTCATTTGTCGAGATGCTGATCTGGAATGAACTTGAGGTCTGGTTGTTGGTCCTCTCCACAGAGATATGGAAAGCAGGCCACTGGACGTGCAGTACCTGGCTCCACCACTGGGCGGCGTTGTCTCCAGCACAGATGCCATTGCCAGTTAGTTTGAACCTAAAACTTCCAGCATAGCGGAAAAAAGTGCAACTGAGCTCCAGGGCCCCTTTTAGCTGGCTACTGCTCAAAGGTCGTGAGACCACAGTGAGGTTTGTATCCATATCCACTAGAGCCAAGGTCATGGTCCTGTCTGTGGTCGTGTTGTGGTTGCAGGTCAAATTTAAAAAAACACTCCCATTGCTCAGAGCATCATGTGTGGAGGGCCAGAGGTGAATTTTCGCCAGAGCTGAATGAGAAAACACAAGGAATGCAAAAGATAATGGGCACAGTTCCTCATCAACAAACACTGTTTCGTTTTCTTGCTTTTTTCAGTATCACATTCGGTTCCTTGTTTATTATATTGTAATTTTTCAATTTGTCTTTTTTATTATTTTATTGATATTATTGGTACTATAGTAATTATGGCAGAGCTGAACACCTGTCATTTCACTGCCGACTGTAGTCTGACTAAACACCGTAAGAAAAGTCCGTAAGAATAGGGTCCAATGTACCGTGTTAAAATGAAGGGATTTCTCCGTATACATTTTTCACAGGTGTTTTCTCTTTTAATGTGAATTTCGCGTTGCATTGTGGGAGCGAGTACACCCGCTAAATTTAACAAATAAAAAAATCGAAAAAAACGGATAATGTCCTGGCAGAAAAATTACCAGTACATTATCCGTTTTCTACTGATTTGTTTTTTACAGTGCATGTCGTGCACGTAATAAATAAAAGTCATTGAACTCTTTAAGAATTTTCGTTAAGTAAGTCTCATCTGGCAGCTATTGCTTCGCCCGCCTGGAGCAAAACTTAGGAGAAGTTGGGGTTAAAACCAGAAGCACTGCCCAGCCACGATTGCAGATGTATGAAGAAGCAGCGAGAAGTCTGCCTGTTACAGACAAAACCCTGTAAAACTTAAGTCCCAGGATGGATTCCGATGACGGACCTTTTAGTAAATTAGCTAATTTTTGTCATATATTCACACAGAGGTTTAAAAATCTATCAATCGTAGTTAAGCAATAAAAAGGCAACATTCACAGCTGCAATTTTGTGGAAAAAATTACTTGCGTCTACATTGGTCATTAAAAATTTCTAAAGAACCTCAAAAAAAGCAACGCAAAGAAAGGAAGAAAAAGCTACGTGTGGCAGTGCTGCGTCCTTCTCCTCTTCCTGGCCTTTTCCCCTTTCAGCAGGCGACCCGAATATCCCACCGCTGACCTTCAAAGCGGCTCACAATAGCAGGTGGCACAGAATAACGGAGCTGGCTTGTATTTATAGTCATCAATGGGTATTGTTTAAACTGGACGTCTATGGAAATGGTTCAGTCCTTAACTGGCAAAAAATGGATAATTCCGCAACATTATACGACCCATTCACTCTTCACAGGTGCTCAGCCTTCAGCCAGTAAATGGCCCGCTTGGAAATGTTTGTGCTGAATACATATCTGCTACATATGTTATTAATCACATAACCAGAAAAAAACTGCATACTTTTACACATGACACCATTTTTGACAGTTTTCTTTACAGCCGTCTTAAGAAAGCATAACATGGTAATATTTCAGCTACGGCTATATAGATATGGTCTCACTTGGACAGGAAATAAAAAAAGTGATTTATAAGCGGAGGTGTCACTCACCGCGTCCCCAGAGCAGGACCAGGAGCAGGAGCACTGTGGGGGGACCCTGAGTCATTCCGGCTGCTCCGATCCGGGACCCCCTTAGCCCGCATGACCCACTACGTGCCCCTTCACGGCAGCCTGAAGCGGTGTACAGATCCTGGATTATCCGTCTGCTCCCTGCTCCAAGCTAGACTCTCGCCCTTTCGCGAAAATAGAAGTCTCATGCTGTGGGCTTAGTGGCAGTTTCTCTTTAAAGGATTTATAAACAAGCATATGCATATGAACTTCAAGCTATGATAGGACTAGAGGAGACCCCGAGGAGTCACAGCACCCTTCCTCCGCACAACACAATGATACATATTTTTAAAAGTCTTTGTTCTCTCCTAGTCAGGGATAAATGACAGTCAGACAGAAAACGTACATAGAAATACTGACCTCTGTCACTTCCGAATAGTTGCAGGACATTAAAAAAAAAATCTCAGCCTCAAAGATTTAAGATCTGAAAGTCGCAGGTCTCTGGTAATGGTGTCCTTTCTGTCGGTTTAATTGTGTACAATGTTCTCTCAAAATCAACGAAGTGGATGAGCAGGTGTTGCTACAAAGTCATCCAATAACCATGACTAATAATCCAAATTTATGGAAATCTCTTAAGAACAATCAAATACAGTTCCAAATAAAAGCATGACATGATCTATTGTATGCTTTACTGGAAATGCATTGAAACGTCTCCCAAATACTCTTTTAACTAACATCCCACGACAATGGGATAAATACCATGGTAATGTTTAAATAGTCTTTAGGCAGATATCATTTCATTTCGCCCGTCAGGGAACTAACATAAAATTCGTTCACAAGTCATAGCCTATTTTTTTTCCACGACGAATTTGTATCACACCATGTCATAGCACGGGCAGTTTCCCAAAAAGCTCGGAAAACCTCAATTGCTGTCCAAATCGATGACTACAATTTTCCCCCTACGAGGCAGTTGGCGCTCTGGATGCTCAGCATAATACGCCGTATAATTGCATCTGACCCAGCGGCTTTACCCCCCCATCGCGACACCGAAAACGCCTTTCCCCAGCCCGCAGAGCCATTTAAAACAATGCACGGGAAAACACGCAGGACGAAGCCGCACCAACACGCAGCTAGAAATGCATTTTATGCACTTTCCCTTATACCTGCACGCCAGTTAGAATTCCAGCAATGAAAGTGCCTTTTACATAATTTATTGCGATATCCGTCTGGGACTGGCATGCGGGCTCCGTACTTACACAATGTACTTACAGTACAGTTGCTGCCAGCTGGAAATAGCGTCGCTCCCCCGGCGATCGCGGCTGTCGGCTATCGGTCACCCCCGCCGGCCGCCCCCATGTCGCGTACCGTGAATACGGACGATAACGGGCTGTACCGGGAGGATAGAGGCGCTCGGCGGACGGCAACGCGGAGACTGAGAGCGGCCAGGAAGACGAGGCTCCATAATGACATCCAGCGGCGGACCCCCGGCCCTCCCCGTCCCCTCTGCTCCCTCTGTCGGTAATTAGGAAGCCTTCGGCACTAATTGAATTACAATTTAGCTGCTTGGATGGGTTTCATGAGAAATACATGCATTTACTTTGTCTACTCCAGCATACTTCATAGATATAAATTCTTGCTATAAGCTGTCCCTTGGGAACCCTGCCTATCCAAAGACGTAAACATGCGGATAAATAACTAACAGAACCAGGCGCTAATTCACACCCAGGAGGTTCAATAAATGAGTTCGCTGTAAATTATAACCGACACAATAACTCAATCGAATATTAATGCCACTCCTATAACCTCTCCCCCACTATCCTTGATTTCACACGTATTAAACTTACACCCCTATACATAATAAATAAGTAGTCCGCAGTCGGTCAGCTGTTTGCTTAGCCGGAGTATATGCGACAGCTAGACCTGCTGTTGTACATATCAGCGAAGCTCCTAAATTACTTATATGTGGATATAAAGCCGTAAAAACAAATAGAACTTTGAACAAAAGTGTCAGGAGAACAGATGCATGTAATGGAGAGGCAGTACCCCCCCCCCCCCAAATAGATGTTTGTACAAAACCTGTATCGCTTCAGGGGTCAATCAGCAGAACTATGGCAATTATACAGCATGACACTCCCTCAGTAAACTAATCTGACACCCGGAGTTACGGAAGCCCGGAGGTCAGGTAATCCTGTGAGGTTCGAAGGTATCGGGAAAACATGCTGTCAGCAAATTCTGCAAGGCGGCCACATGTACCAATAAAGGAGAAACAAGAACCGAAAAAACATTTTTTTATTTTATTCCAGGTAAGGAACCCAACAGTCATCGGCAGGAATGATGAGTTTTAAAGGCTAATCAGTTAAGAAAAAATGTATGGAGGGAAGAACAGAAGATATGGAGTGAGGTTACATTTATAACCCTGCTTGTCAACAGTGTCACCGAACGTAAATTGAGTTTGGAAAAATGGCCAGTGATGGGCCAGCTCCCCCACGGAGTTCTTAGCGAGTCCCAGCATGCGGGCACGGGATCCTCGCCTTCGCAGACCCTGCCCTGCCCTTGTGCATATTTCAGCAGTTAAACTGACAGCTGAAGAGACTATGACAGGCAGCCAACTGGATAGCTGCGGCCCGTGCCAGATGCTCCCGCGCTGTGCTGGATGCTGTCCCGCGCTCTGCTGGATGCTGTCCAGCACAGGGTGACAGAGAGGGCACCAGTGTCGTCACACGTATCCGTGGCCGCGTTGGTAGGCACAGGCGCTACATGGGTTTCCACGGTTATGATGAGATCTCGGCCCCCCTGCCCAATGCCACAGGCTGTGTGTCAGAGTCCTCTGTATTCCGTACCCGGTGTTCGTCGAATCTGTTCTGATTTATGTCACTTTTCGTATCCGAGTGGATTTTAAAAAACATAATCTGAGCCGTTTCTTTGGGTCAAACACTTTGGTGGTATGGAATCAGACTCTTGGGGGGGGGGAATTGCTGGAGTCTCACACACACGCTGAATGTGATCCGAGAGGGCAGGGGG
>JAODKN010000039.1:15874712-15886256 GCA_026774425.1 Petrocephalus zakoni | reverse complement strand
TCAAAGTCGAAAAAAAACCTTTATTATGGGCCTATTCATTTCAATGGAAGGCCCATATTGTTCTTCAAGTCTTAACCTGACGCGGCCGCTCTCACCCCCCGCAGGTGACGGAGATCCTGAAGTACTTCTCCTATGCAGAGCCGCAGATAAAGGCCGTGAAAGCTATGCAACACGTGAGCCTCACTCTTATTCTGCAATCGGTGCCACATTGTGAATGACTTTGTCGCTAAATCAGACATATATATATATATTCATATATTCATGCAGCTGCAAAGTGAACCTGTAACTGCGCTATACATACTTTTTTTTTTCCTCCTCATTTTCAGAAAATGGTTGCCATTCCAACAACTAAGGTGGCGAACATACTCAACTGTTTTACTTTTTCAAAGGATAAACTCATTGTTCTGGAGTTAATTGCTCTGTAAGTCCCTGGGCCTGCTGGATGATGTACTGTATATGTAATGTATGTTACTTTGGATAAAAAAAATCTGCTAAATTAATGCACTGTAACTGTAACACACACATCATGAAATTACTTTTACCGTTAAAAGGAATGTTTATGTACATGCCGCAGTGAAGTCCGGACTGTTACACCAGTACGTTTAACATATCTCAGAGACTGACTTTTGTACGACCGCAGGAATATATCTGACGCTCAGAACTACAGACCGGTGGAGGACCTGTTCCGCTTTCACCTGTATGAGAAAAAACGCTGCCACAGGATCCTGGAGCAGGTGAGCGCGAATACCGATCAGCAGGTCCTGCAGGAAAAGCTTGCTGCTGACAGACGAGCTGCTTTTGAGTCTTCTGAAGAAAATCGAGGTGCTATTAGTCAAATGCTCAGGCGAGAAGTGGGGGCAGTGAGATTGTAGCGTGCTAACGATGTGGCGATGATGGTGTTTGTTTGCGGTTCCTAGGCTGGGCCTTACAGCTTGAATTGTCCCGTAGGTGTGCAAAGTGGGCTGCAAAGCTCCGGTGGCTATGATCTCTTCCTGTGGCATGATCCCGGGGAATCCGTACCCGAAGGGCAGGCCGAGTCAGGTGACCGGAACCTTCCCTGTGAGTACCTGACAGATCAGCTTTCTGCTTCTGTGCCACATACATCTGTTTTTACACTCCTTTATTGTAAAGTAAAAAAGTCATAATTGAATTGAGTAGCACAGTAAAGTAAATAGGCTAATATTTTCATTTTAATTTTCTTGATCATTGAAATGAAAAGGATTCTGTGAGTTGTAAGGCAGTGTGTAGCTCCAGCAGTTTGGACGATGCATCTTTAATCAGCATACTGCGGTAGAGGTGGGCTGTACACTGATGTCTTGGTCAGTACTGGTGTGATTGTGTGACACGATGTGGATTGCACTATACCAATAACACCGTGTGGAATCAACAGCCTAATTATACAACAGCCATTTATTAAAAAATAAAGCCAGTTTCATTTTCACCAGTTGTGATCTGAGTACTTGTCCTATAGTTTATGTAACTGGTTTATCTGCGTTGTGTGAATTTTCTATCATATGAAATAAAATCTTTTGTTTTTAAAAAATATGGGTCTATGGGTCTCTAGGAGAAGCTAGCTCTCCTATTTGCTATTCCCTGTGTGTTGTGCTTGTGCTAGTGATTCTCTCCGTAAGGTTAGGATGTTTGTGAGAGGAGACGCGGTGTCTGAGAGTGACAGGGGGCATCATAGTGGAATCTGAGGTGGGGTCATTTTTCAGCTGTGCAGGGTCTGACATTCGTGAAGGAATCTCATGATTCGCGCATAAATTATAACAATTTCCCGCAGATTCATCATACATAATGCGAGACATTAACGCACTTAAACCATCATATTGGTGAAAATGAATAACGGCAATAATGTTAAGAGAAATTTCACTTTATATATTGTAGCTGTAACAACAATAGTTTATGAATAAAAAAAAAAACTATATGCAGCGTGGCTACAGAATCCCCTTATAGTGCGACTTGCCGTCACACCTCTGAGGTGGGTATTGGCTAAAGAAATTACGAGGCTGGGAAAGAGGAATAAAAAAAACACAAGTGGAATATTGGAACCAGCAGAGGTGTCGACAGGAGAGGAGGGGAGATATTCATTCCAAAAAAGGGGTCACCTCTGTTATTTGGAACTGGTTTGGTTTTAGAACTTGCTGCTAGTCCTTCTAAAACTTGGAAGAAAGCAAAGTCATGATATAATACTGCCACCGTCCAAAAAGTGAAAAATACCGCGACAATGGTTGCGGGCCATATCGCCCACCCCTATGTTGCTGGTGCAGATCCCAGGGTTGGCAGATGAGTACCCTGAATTGCTCCTGCATTCTCAGCTGCACATTGATTTGTATAAACAGCTCTGCTAAGTCAGTATAATGTGTTGGATATATGCATACCTGAATGTAGTAGGGCAGTAAATGTAATTTCATTGACAGACCGTGCTGTATTTACCTGCAGCTTTCGTCCCAAGAAACATACAGTAGAAGGAAGGGTTGCGATATATGTGTGGGATTTGAACTCGCAACCTTTGCATTGTTAGTGCGATGCTCTTTTGGTTAAGCTACACTAGGTTAAGGTAATCTGACGGTGCCCACTTCTATTGGTAGGTCTGGTAAGCATCTGTATGCCTCTCTCTAAAGGGAATGGTGCCCCGGAAGGAGGGGGGCGAGGAGGGGGGCAGCGAGGGGAAGGGCATCGCGGCTCGCATCCTGGGACCTTTTAAGCCGGTGAGCCGTCCGTATGCCATGCGTCTGCTGGAGCTTTGACCTGCGATGCGGCACTGATTCGGCACTGGTTCGCCATCATCTGACCGTGTGCTCTGTCCCCCCCCCCCGCCCCGTACCCCAGTCTCCCTCTTCCTACAACCCCCACAGGCCCGTGCCGTATCCGATCCCGCCGTGCCGACCCCACGCCACCATCGCTCCAAGTAAGGTCGCCTTCCTCTGCGCAGTGTAGCAGTTTGGTTTCACCTTTTTCAGGTCCCCCACCCCCCCGTACAGATTTGCTGAGCACAGCTGAAATATTGAGTGGTTAAAAAAAAGAGAGAAATTGTAGGCCTTCTATAAATTGGTCCACTAATCAGTAATAAAGAATAATAATAATAATACTAATAAATAAGACAGGTTTTGGGGGTAGTGCCTCTCTCCTCTTTCTCCGGTCTGTTGGGAACCTATTGACGGAAAGGCTCTCTGCCCCCCCCCTTCCTGCTCAGGTAGGAGCAACAACGTGGGCTTGATGCCTGTCGGAGGGGTCATCACTGCCACGGTGCCCCCCCCTCCGTACAGCGCCACACCAAACGCCGCAGGTAGGGGGGTGTCCAAGCAGAAGTGGATGCTCTGTGGGGGGTGGTGACTCACTGGTTGCAGCCCATTCCGATACCCGCCTCCTAAGCTTAGTCACCACCCCATAAGCTTAACCAGCACGGATAACCTGAGGCTGGTTAACCTTTCCCTGGAAGGTCAGGCAATACCCAGCCACCGGGTGGCGCCCTGGACACTTTGTGTCTGACTGTATATTGTCCTAAATTTATAACGGCGCCTGGCAAACCTGAGTGTTGGGGATTGGCCTGATCTTCGTTGTCTAACCCGCTGCTGTGACTCCCTGGGCTGATAAGTCTTCTTTGCCAAGTGGCTGCACGCATCAGATTTGACTCGCTCGTCGCCTCTTCCGGACCTGGGTTCTGCAGCCTGCACGTCTGTCTCCTGACCCCCTGAACTTTGACTGACCTTTAACCCTCAAGCTTTGCTGCTCTCTGCGCAATGCTGGTCTCATTACACCTTGGCCCAGCTTGTCTGTGTTTCTGTGTAAGTGTGTGTGTGTGTCTATATATGGGCATTTAAAGGAACAGAATATACAAACTGCTGAATGAAAAACTAAGCAACAAAGTGCAAAGATACGAACAAAAGTGTATATGTAGTATTTCTATGTACTATATACACACACACACTTATACAGAAGTGTATGCATATATATTTCTGTATATATTTAAGTTTTTACAGAAACAAGGTCCCTGAAGCAATTGTGGTGTTAAGGGTCATCCTCAAGGGGCTCACTGGTGACATCACTCAGCTGGCCCTGGGTTTGAGCTCGTGACCAGGCACAGGGGCCTAACCACCTGGGCTGCACAACACCCCCCCCCCCCCCTTTTTTTTTTTAAACCACATTCAACCAGTAATAATAGTGGTAGTAACCACAGTTCTCTAAGGTGAATTTAAGAACAAACTAAGCTGGAATAATTCTGTCCTCGAACCCTGAGCCCTGGGGATAATCATTGTGTATCAGCTTCCTTTACCTTCCCCTAAATGCCAAGCAGGGAGATGAGAGGCTGTCCATGGAGCTCACCCTTCCTGTTCATAGCCGGGTATTACAATTGGACAGAGAGAGCGGAGGGACCAGCATCATGTGACCAGAGCCTTGCAACTGAGCCTTCACAGAGAAATGAATTAATGGGGGGGGGGACTTACTTGCTACGTAATAATAGCTGTTGCTGTGTCCTGCAGGAAATTAAACGGGATGATCTTTAAAAAGAGAAGAGGTTCTGAACTCTTCTGTAAAGCCACGCATGCCTATTGACGTCAGCATTTTAGTGTTTAGATTGTAGTTCCTCTGGGTTTATAACCCAGCTGGCCCTGTGTCAGAAAACCTTGTAAACTGGGGTCCTCTGCTTTCAGAAGTACTTCTGACTGGGCTGGAGATTTAATGCAGGGGGGTGGGGGCTAGCAGATCAGTTGCGGCCAGTGCTGCCTTTCCCACCGTGAGCTCGAGACGGTAGCCCGTCCCAGCCTTCGAGACGGCCCTCAACACGCTTGGTTTTTCTTTCCTGCTGTCTGTGCTTCTCGCCTTCCAGCTTTTTCATGCAGCCGGTGAACTAGTATGTATCACATGTAGGAATCGCCCCGAACATGTCGGACATTACTGTGCTGTCAGTGGAGAAGCTTCTAGCAGACACTCTGTGGATATTTAATGATTGAAAGAGGCACATGAAATGGGGGGGGGAAATGTCGAAGATGCTGATACATTTGCTTAATCATAATTGACAATTTCTAAAACTTGCCTCTTGTAAGGCCTATTCCAGGTAAAATTCCCCAGGGTATGGTGACTGTGGGACCCTGATCTGACCACTTTCTCCAATGGCAGTGGTTCCCAGAAGACATGACATTACTTTAGAACAGGACCCATCTTTTTACTGATCTCTGTTTCTGTCTTCAGCTTTCTCTCGACCGGCCAGTCAGCAGAACCACACCCCTGGCACGCCCGCCCCGTCCCCACACAGTTCCAACCCCCCGACTCCCTCGACGCCACACCCCCCCAATCCCCCCAACCCCCCCTCATCGCAGGGCCCACCCACCACCCCCATTGCGCCGGTTTTCCCGGGTCTGGTTCCTTCGCAGAATACTGCAGCCATTTCTCCTTCCTCCGCCTCCTCCTCAGTCATCAAAGGCCCGCCCCTTTCCTCAGGCCCCTCCCACGTCACGCTGTCCCCCACTCCCAGCGGCGTCTCCACCCCCGTCCACCAGTCGTATCCTGGAATATCCCCTTCTGTCACCCCGACGCCCTCGGTGATCAAGTCCCACACGCCGTCGGCCCCCCCTTGTGGCACGCCGGCCCCCAGCGGCGGTTACTCCCCGTCCCCCTTTGGGGGCGTGTCCCGCTCAGGAACCCCCTCGTCCACGCCGACCCCCACCTCAAGGAGCGCTATCGACCCCTCCGCCTCCCCAGGAGGATCTGTTGGATTACCCCATTATAAGGGTTACGCCCCCACCGAGGCCCAGTCCGGCTCCCCTTTCCCAGGACTGCCCTCCCTAGTCACAAACGCTACCCAGTCGGTCATCCGCAGTTACACCCCCTCCGCCCCCTCGGCACGAACTCCCACCCCCAGCCAGCCCCCGACCCCGGGTCGCTCCACCCCTAGCCTGCCGGCCTTCTCTACCCTGCCTCCTGGCCCGGCCTCTGCTGCCCCCAGCCCCAAGCCCTCGGGCGTAGCTACCCAGGCTGCGGCGAATCCGGTCGCCTTCTACGGCGAGCAGCATTTGAGTGCCCTGCCCCCTCATGGCGGCGGCGGCGGCAGCGGTAACAACAGCCCTGTGCCGTCAGCCTTCAAGGGCCCGTCCCGCTCGGGCACGCCCTCCCTCGGCTCTCTGCTGCCCAGCTCGACCGCCGTGGTACGCTCCCTGAACATGAGCCGCTCCACAGGCTCCCCGCAGACCTCCCTGCCCAGCCCAGTGGCCATGGCGGGCCTGCAGGGCCCCCAAGCAGCGGGCAGCCCAGCTCCACACTCCCTGGCAGTGCCCAACTTCCCCGGCCTAAGCCCCTTCTCCTCCCTGGCCGCCTCCTCTTCCTCCCCCTCCGGTCCCACCGTCTCAGTAGCTGCACCCCCTTCCTCTGCCTACACGGGCCTCCCTCACTCAACCGCCCCCACCTCGGCCCCCTTCGGCCTGGGCCTCACCACGGCCCCCTCCATATTCCCGGGCCCCAGCCCTGGTTTCCCAGGGTTTGGGAACTCGGGGCCCCAGGCTGCCGGTAGCCCTGTTCTCTCCCCTTTCATCGGGCTGCCTGGATCTGCCTCATCTGTGGCCACGGTGGCACCCCTGCCAGCCGCTGCTGTAGCCGGGATTCCATCCTCCGCCCCGGTACTGCCCCGATTCGCCTCAGCCTTCAGCTCCAACTTTAACCCTGCACTAGTGCCCCCTGCTGGGTGAGTGAGAGAGCTACATACACACATACACGCATGCCTTTAATGACTTTCAAGCGTTACTTTACATCATGGAAAATTACACATGATAAAAACTAATTTATAGCTTTGCCAGGGGGACAAAAAATGACTGCTTCTGTGTAATCATTCTCCAGGGTCTCGTAATATTACTTAGTTCCCTAAGATAAGTGTGGGGCGTTTTGATTGGATAAGCAGCAGTAAGACATTCCCACACGTCTTTCGCTAGCGGTTGGGTGATTCGGTGAAACCTTTGCTCTGCGTCTATCCCGATATGGGGAAGGAAACCTTTACCTCAATAAACTGGTGTGAATTGTCGTTAAATGACTCTTGTCTTTTAGAAGCATTATTTCCATAGATGTGGGCTATATATAGTTCAGAAGTTTTCTAAATTTTGTTTCAAATTTTTTTTTTTATTTGTACATGCCCAGGTTGACTGGTGGCCTCCAGACTCCAGGGGGCGCTGCAGCCTTCCCAGGGTTACTGTCTTTCCCTGCTGTGCCGGGCTTCTCCCCCAGCACCTCCCCGGCGGCCCTCTCAGGGCTGCACAATCCCGCCGTGCAGTCTGCCCTGCTGCAGGTACAGTGATGGTGTTGTAACAGCAGGGGGCGTCTTTAGGTACGGCCAGCCTTCAACATCGCTCACACCTCCCTGTGTCCCATTCCAGGCCCACTCAGCATCCGCCCTTGAGAGCTTCCCTGCGCAGCCCAACGGCTTCACCAATTACCCAGCTGCCCCGGGTGCCCCTTTCCCTCTGCAGCCAGGACTCCACCCTCAGCTTGGGTGGCAGTAAATCTGAGCAGTTAAGCTGCGGGTACAGATATGTGATTGTGATTCCAGTCCCCTTGGACTGATCTGAGGATTTCCTGCCAGAGGAACACTCTGTGTGTGTGTGTGTGTGTGTGTGTGTGTGTGTGTGTGTGTGTGTGTGTGTGTGTGTTGGAGAGAGTGAGAGAAAAATAGTGGTATAGATTCTGCTATTCACAACCTCAGACAGTTTTTACTGCATTTACGTTTAACAACAGGAAAGCTGTTGACGTATTCAGCCAACCGGCTCTTTTTAACTTCCATTAAGAAAAAAACAAAATTTTAATGTAATGGGCACAGTAACGGGTATTTGAAGAAGTCGTACTGTTAAAGTTTAAAAAAAAAAATAAAAAAAAAAAACGAAAGTTTGACACCTCAGATACATACGGTGAGGTATGTACATGAAATGAGTGGTGGCAATGGATTGGTATATTAGCATAATGTTACAAAGCGGAATAGGCTATACTGTGAGTAAATTTTCAGGGCAATACTATATTTTAGTATTATTTTAAAATAGAGGTAGCTTTCCCAAAAAACGTGAATATGAACTTGCTTCACCGTAAACGGATTATGTAGATCTTTTGTTTGTTTGTTTGTTTTTGCATTTTCTCTCTACCATCCCTTTTGGGGGGGTTAACGTTTTTGTTACAGTTCCACATGGCATCATTTTTAATAGATTTTTTGTTATTATTATTTTTTTTTAACTTCTATCGCTGTATGAACACACCTTTGCTGGACCCTACGTGCCAGCTGTACACAGGGCATCATGTCATTGTTGTTTTTTTTTTTCTGGTATTCTGGTTGCGTTTGTGTGTTAGGGGACTTGGATGAAACTGGTGTCAACCACCTTTCTGACTAAACCTCCGCCTACAATAATTTTCAACATGACTATGTACTGTACAGTGCTTTGACTTTTTGATCCTTACCTGTTTTTTACTGGAAATTTACAATGAACATCGCTGTACAAATAAACTTATGGTTTACGGTTAGATTTTAAAAGGATTTGTAACACTACAGTGAAGGCACAGTAACTGTATTGGATTTTACTCTCACGGTCTGATAAATTAAAGCTTTCTCGCAGTGTTTTCCCATGGTCTGTGGTATATTTGCTGTTAAAACTCATCTGAACCCATTTTCTCTTGGCATTACTTGTAACGACGAGTGATGTGATGCCCAAATTATTTTTTTCTGTTGGGAATTAACAGCTAGACGCTAGATAATTTGGACCCCATGAATGCATATTACATTGGGCCCGGTTCCGTTTTTTTTTAAGGCCACTGTCACTCAGAGGCGCTTAGAATTTTCCTGTCTTTCCAAGCCAGTTATGAACAATCTGCAATGAGAAAGTGGTGATGAGTGACCCGGTCTATGCTAAACAAGGTCTAAAGTCTGGCCTTACCGTAAGACAGCGCCAGTAGCTTTGTGACCCAGTCTTAACAAAAACGGTCTGTTGTGAGCTCGACAGAGCTGGACAGTATGGCTGGGCTGCTTTTCTGAAGGTGCTCGTACCCAAAGCCAACGCAGAAACACACAGCCTGGTGGTAGGAGCACAAGCGCTGGACTCCTGAGTTGGGTCCTTTTTGGGCTGATGAGTAGATTTGCAGTCTTAAAGGATCTCTGCATGCAGTGAAACCATCCTCACCCCATCCCCATGTAGACCAAATCTGTCCCCATCCCTGCACTTACCAAAACTGTCCCCATCCCTGCACTTACCAAAACTGTCCCCATCCCTGCATTTACCAAATCTGTCCCCATCCCTGCACTTACCAAAACTGTCCCCACGCCGTCTCTGCTTGTACCAGACTCTCCCCACCCCATCTAAATACCTTAATTATTAAATTACTAGCTTGACACTGCCACTAGGTGGTGTTGGAGTGAGAATAAATTATATGACGGTACAAATGACCTATAATTATGCAGATTTAAGAATATGCAAATATGGGCAATTTCATTACTGTTACTGCAGTGTTACCATGCATTTTATTACCATCCCCACGGGAACCACACAGGCAAATTCATGTAAATTCCATACACATGGGGCAGAGGCAGGATTTTGAACCCTTAAACCTTGGGTCATGCAACAATTGAACCACCATGCTGCCCTTGTTTTTAATCTTACTCTGAAATTGGCATGATAATTACTGTACATATCACACTTATATTTGGACAGAACAGTACCACATTACAATAAGGCTCCCTTTTTCCACTGATAAATGGTAGTAACTCATTAACAGGAAGAAAACTGTTATAACTTGTTTATAATTACCTGTTAATGATTTACAAGGTGTTGCAACCTAATTAACAGTGATGTGATCAAGACCATCTGTTTCACGATCAAGCCAACCCAAGACCAAGACAAGACCAAGACCCATGCCAACCGACACCAGGACAAGACCAAGACCCATGCCAACTGAGATCAGCATAAGACTAAGACAAGACCAAGACCCATGCCAACCGAGACCAGGACAAGACCAAGACCCATGCCAACCGAGACCAGGACAAGACCAAGACCCATGCCAACCGAGATCAGCATACGACCAAGACACATGCCAAATGAGACCAGGACAAGACCGAGACTTCAGAATCTCGGTTCAGAAAAAAAACAAGAAAATTCATAATCAGAATTTAATATTTTTTGGTAGAGTGCACCCATTCATTTTGGCTCCCATTCGGCCACAGTGTGGTTTCAACATAAGACCCCCACTGCTGAAAACATGCTCAACAGCATTGAGCAACATCTATCCGAATTCGATGACAATGGACGAAGCCCACATTGCTGCAGTTTCCACATTTTTCAGCTGTTATGCACCTTAACCGACAGTCAGTGTTGCCATGTATTTCCTACAAGAAGTTGCTGAACTGTACCCAGATGACGTCACATGCTAATGTGCATAGGGATACTGCATACCGCATAGGGATAACATTCACAAACCTATACCTAACACTCATACAGGCTAATTTATTTTATTTTCAAAGTTTTTCCATTTATCATCATCTATTCTATCTATGTTAATTTATATTATTTACCACTGTACTGGAACAATCACTGTAAAATCACAGGCTATTAACATGCACACAAAACCATTTAAAACTGCAGTTAAAACTATGTGCATATTTTCCTGAAAAAATGTGTATTTGCAAAAGAACAAAGCTTGGCCGATGTATGCAACGGCATAGGATATGTTATTAACTGTTAATAATCAACTGATAGGACCAAATGGGTAGAAAGGTTTCTGACTAGTCAGTGCGCAGATCGTTTTCATGTCTGTCAGAACAGTGTTGCCAATTTAGCGACTTTGTCGCTAGATCTAGCGACTTTTCAGACCTCTTTAGCGACTTATTTTTCAAAAAGCGAATAGCGACAAATCTAGCGACATTTCCGACAAACTTTAGCTACTTTCTGTACAACGTTGTCATCATTGTGGAAGTGAGTTCAAACCATGCTGCCATAGCGCGAACCGACCCCAGGGATCGCTCCCTCTGAAAAGCGGCGCTGATGTTCTGACGAACCACACTACCTATGGAAGCCATTCGGAGCGAGCGAGCGAGCGAAACACAGCCTTATGGTAGCTTTGCTCCATAAGGTAGTACTGATCGATAGACATAACTGTCGGTTCTGCTACGGTAGCATGTTTCGACAAGGCAGCACAACTCGGCAGGCGTATTAGCAGGGAGCGCAGCTCACTTCCATATTGACGACAACATTGTACAGAAAGTAGCTAAGGTTTCTCAGAAATGTCGCTAGATTTGTCGGTAGGCACTTTTTGAAAAATAATATTCTGCCGTTATACTGTTAGGCCGTTATGCAGCCAGGGCAGCTGGGAGATTTTTAAGTAGCACCGCTACAAGAGGCCAGAGCAGGAAAATTCAGGAAAGAAGTATATTTGCATGTCGATTCAGATAATATGTTTTGTAATATTTCGAGACTTATGGCCAAGATCAAGACAAAACAGGGCCCGGTTTCCTGATAACGCACACTGTTAGCACGCTAAGAAGACTCTTAAGAGTGGTCCGGACCAACCTTACGAACGTGTGACTTACCT
>JAODKN010000039.1:15858848-15874612 GCA_026774425.1 Petrocephalus zakoni | reverse complement strand
TATTCAGGTTGGGTCGTATTACTGATAAGAAGGCCAAGGGCCCAGGTGAGAGGGGCTGGGAGGGGATGTTCGTGCTTGGCTGGCAGGTCAAGGAACTCCGCTCTTCATTGATGAAATATCCATCCATCCAGCTGTAAATAACTTCTTTTAATCTCCCTTTCCCCATGCAGGAATTTTTTTTATTTTGCCTTGCACGGATTCCTTCGTGAAGGTGGACCTGAGAACAGTGTCCTTCAACATCCCACCCCAGGAGGTAAATTATATTCTTCAGCAGTGGCTGATGCTGTGTTCATTTATCTGTTGGAGGACACTTCATATAAGCTACATACAGTACCAGTCAAACGCTTGGACATACCAAGCCGCCCCCAAAAGAAAGTGATAGTGTCGCGTCACATGACCTGGTCACCTGACCTAAATAGTAACAGTAGAAGTTACTTTGGAGGAGTTTGACCAGAGAGGAAAGGAATAGTAACCAATGAGAGCTCAACATGTGGGATCTCTTCATGACAGCTGGGGAAGCATCCCAGGAGGCCACCTCATGGAGCTGGCATAGAGGAGACCGTAGGGTCAGGCAGCTGGAGTTAAGGGTCCGGCTCATCATGTTTAGAGGTACTTTATCTGAATATTTTTCTTTTGAAATTGCAGATCCTTACCAAAGATTCAGTGACTGTGTGCGTGGATGGAGTGGTCTACTTCCGTGTCAGCGACCCCATTGCGTCCGTGGCCAACGTGTCCGACGCGGATTCTGCGACACGCCTCCTTGCTCAAACCACCCTGAGGAACGTGTTAGGCACCAAGAACCTCTCTGAGCTGCTGTCAGACCGGGAGGGAATGTCACACAGCATGCAGGTACCGTCCCGGGGACTGGGTCCCATCACTGGGTCCCATCACTGGTGTCTCTGCTGTCACTGGCTGCCACATGCCGGTGGCAAATCGGGTAACTACTGCACCCAAGGTGTTGGGATTGAGCCCCAACATGCAGCTGCACCCCCTGGATTATTAAGATTATTATGAAATTTATAGCTGAAAATTCTGACAGCCAGGCAACGAAACACTGAACACTGTTTGTGACGCTTCAGATTGTTATGAGTGATTTGGAGGTTAAACTTTGACACATTATCATCACCCCCCCCCCATACATAGGCTACCTTGGATGAGGCAACACACTCCTGGGGCATCAAGGTAGAGAGGGTGGAGATCAAGGACATCAAGCTGCCGCAGCAGCTGCAGAGGGCCATGGCGGCCGAGGCGGAGGCCACCCGAGAGGCCAGAGCCAAGGTGAGCAGCGGCAGGTGGGCGGCGGCCAGACGGGGAGGCGGGGCTGTTCTTGGAAAACGGAGATTTGTTATTGGCTTGCAAACTGACTGCTATGTGCTGCCTAGACTGGGCTGTAACATTGACGTTCAGGTTCTCCAGCAAAATACTGATGGTATTTATCCAAACCTGGCTCGTAATGTAATTTATTAGTCTTAAACATTCTCCTGTTTTCCATAGCTGCTTATCTAATATAGGATCACAGTAGGTCTGGAGTGTATCCTCGTTAGCAGAAGGCAGGGGGCCAGGGACACCCTGGATGGAGGCACAGGGTACACTTTTATACACACATCATGGGCAGAGACACCAGGTCAACTATATGTTTTTGCACTCTGAGATTAAACTAGAGTGCATGGAGGAAACCTACATATATACAGGTAGAGGTAGATAGCTCTGGACCAGAAATTAAAAATCCAGACCAAGATTTTGTTTCAGCTATCCAGTTGAGTACTTATAATTATCATTATAATTACAGCTCATCCTAGGATGGACCTTGATACATACTTTGCCCTCTTTGGTTCCCTGTCTAGGTGATTGCGGCTGAGGGTGAGATGAATGCTTCGCGGGCACTGAAGGAGGCCTCGCTGGTGATCGCCGAATCACCCTCTGCACTGCAACTGCGCTACCTGCAAACCCTCGCCACCATCGCCACTGAGAAGAACTCCACCATCGTCTTCCCCCTGCCCATGGATATGATGGCTCACTTCATGGACAGGAAATGAGCACGCCCACCTGCTTCACCAGCAAATCAGGGACAAGAAGTCCACCTGGATTTGACCAATCACCATTAAGTTTAATTACTTTGAGTGTGTGGACATACTCTGGCTGTGGGATTTCTGTTATCTAAATATGTAGACATGTCACATGGTCATTAAGGTTACATTTTTAATGGGTCTTTTTAATGTGATTTATGAATTTATCTGACAAAACTGAAAATACTTTGAATTTGTAACATATGTGTCTATGCTGCCCTGTTGATGATAAACCACAATGAATGTTAATTTTGTGTTTATGTTAAATCCTATTGTTTTAAGCAT
Source organism: Petrocephalus zakoni (assembly GCA_026774425.1). Lineage (NCBI taxonomy): Eukaryota > Metazoa > Chordata > Actinopteri > Osteoglossiformes > Mormyridae > Petrocephalus > Petrocephalus zakoni. The sequence continues at coordinate 15,872,261 of JAODKN010000039.1, read as the reverse complement.
TTTTACTTTTTAAATAATTTAAAATGTTTGTAAACTGGAATCAATTATATGCTGCTGAATATTTATAACCAAAGAGATAAACTGGCATGGTTTGATAAAGAATATAATAAATTTACACTATAACTATACATGACAACATGCATCTAATTCTATGCCACCATTTTTATATACATCACCAGCCTTCAATGGTACTTTTGAAAGCACAGCCTCACTCATCAGACTAGACAAAAAACCAAGGTAAATAATGTTTTTAAAAGGTCTACTTTAAATAATAACCTGATGACTGTGCAGGTATGATAAATGCAAGACAAAGTACATTTTTAAAGCACATTTAAAAACAGCCAAAGCTTACCAAAGTGCTGCAAAATTTGCAAATAAAAAGTGAAACAAAACTAATGGAGACAAAGCCGCACAATAATGATGCCAGCCCAGACGATAACATCGCTGGGATGAGACGGGAGAGGTGAAAACAAGAGGCAATTAAAATGATCCAGTGATCATTTGATCCAGAGTGAAAGCCAGTCTGAGCAAGTGGGTTTCCAGTTGAGATGCGAGGAGGAGTAATTGATGAGGAGGACCAGATGTTAAATGAGAGCCTGTTCCAAAAAATGCAGGGCCATCCATTAGCTCTAGTGGGGCTCATGTTGCACGTATCCATCCATCCAGACATTCTCTGAAACCACTTGCCTACGGGCACAAGGCAGGGAACAACCCAGGATGGGGTGCCAGCCCATCACAGGGCACAAGGCAGGGAACGACCCAGGACGGGGTACCAGCCCATCACAGGGCTCACTCACGCCTATGGGCAATTTGGTAATGCCAATTAGCCTCGCACCACGACATGGTGAGAACATGCAAACCCCCCACACATAGAACCCTTGCAGAGACTTGAACCCTGGTCCCAGAGGTGTAAGGCAACAGTGTCAACTACTGCACAACATGGTTACAGTGTGAACAACTTCCTCTTGTTGCGTGTGTTAACTTAACAAGTCAAGTTTACTACTGTTACTATAACAGCAGCTAGGCAGGGGCTATGCAGGCTTATGAAAGCCTTGGGAAAGGGGAGGGGAGAGTGCTGGGTGGGGGCACAGGCGATGGACATCTCAGTGGGCATCTCACCTGTGGCCTGAGCATCATCGTCAGCAGACAGGTATAGGTTCTCTTCAGTGACATCCAACACAGAGATAAGCTGCTGGGACCAAGGTGCAAGTCATTCAGAACCCTTTGGGGGCGTGTTGACTGCAATGGAAGACTGTGATGTAATACCAATAACAATGACATTATACTCTTAACTCCAATGAATTTTGTTATGAGGTTATAGAACTAAGTGAAGTGGCACCCTGAGGGATGTACAGCGCTGCGCAAAAGTGTTTGGCAAAGCAAATGATGTTTAATTGAGCTTCATTTTGGTGTAAAACTATAGCATGTGTCGAAGTGTGTCGGCATAGCCATTTTAAAACCTCTCCTTAAGCCAGCAAGATATCAGCGACTTTTTGGAGAACGTATTATGAAGGCAATTCTTTAAGACATGGAACTCTATGTGGGGGCTCTATGTCGCTCACAGTGTGTGTGATTGTGGTGTTAGAGAGACCTGTGATGGACTACCCTCAGCATTCTTGTATGTCTTTAACTTCAGGCTCACTGTGACTCTTGACTTTATTAGTGTATATGGATAATACACATCATAAAAAGGAAGGTCATAAAAGGTAAATGATCAGTTCCAGAGCAACGGCTGGATCGGATAACATGAATAAAAGCATCTTCCCGAAGTCGGTTTGCTGCTGTTTTACATGCTTATTTGCTTATCCAGCTTGAGTACCTTACTGGCCTTGGGGCAGATCAGTGTCCCATTAAGGGCATGGAAATGACTGTTAGGGCAGCTTCCAGTAGGAAGCAGATTCGCTGCTGAAGCCATGGAATTCCACACCCACCCTGCATTTCCATAAAAAGCAACCAAGCAATCATGACACCTGGCATGGCTAGGGATGGAAGGGAGGTCAGGTATATATATTGACCTGTTCCTCTTCTCAGAACATGAGATGCACCAAAGCAATTGAGAAAAACTTGAAGTGCTTGTATGTTTCTACCTTGTCTTCGCATTTGTCTCCTAACATTTTCCAGCCTTCAGTTGTGATGAAATAGAACAGTGTCAACTCTATACTCTATTTCTCTCTGTGAGTAAATTCTCTTATCACCTAACCTATCTTGCACACAGACGGGTGAGAGCTGGCTTGGGGTCACTGCACAGGGTCAGCCAGCCTGCAGTGACTCTGGCACTGAGGGGTTAAAGGCCTTAATTAAGGGCCTAATGGCAGGACAGGTTTTCCAGTCCCGGGGTTCAAACCCATAACCTTCTGATGATGGGCAGTGCAAACTCATTGAGCCATACTCTGCCCCCCAGTATTTCACCTTAAAATTCATTCTAATGTCCATGTGTATGGTTGGAGAACATGTCTAGCCTCCATGAGAAAATAGAATGAAGCTTAAGGATGTATAAATTTTCAGTGTTTTGTTTGGGAGCCGAAGTTCATCACATACACAAGAGAACTAATCAATAATATGCATAAATACTTCCATCAACTAAAATTTTCAGTGGACTTCAGCAGACCTTTACATTCCAGGATTTCAGCGTATAGTTAAAAAAGTGCAACAGTCTTGCCAACACTTTTTTTTTATTAACCAGTTTTACCAGTTGTCCAAATTTCAATGAAACGCTTCAACATACACATATAATGTTCCATGTCCTATCTTCTCCAAAATCCTCAAGTGAATCTTCTAATCCAGTGTTTCCCTACCCAGTGCTCAGGGACTCCCAGACAGTCTGGGAGTTGGGAAAATGTGGACTGTCTGAAAAGTAGCTACAAGGGAGCAAAAACATGGACCGTCTGGAGGTCCCCGAGAACCCAGTTGAGAAACACTGTTCTAAGCTACAGTTACAGCTTTAACTATAATAAAAAGAAGATTAAAAAAGACAACCAGGTGCTAAAACCACATGCTGTAATATCAATGTGTTAAAGGACTTATGGAAGAGTGGGATTAACATCCATTTGACTGTACAATCAAATACAGGTGTACAACAAGAGTTCTAAAACATATTTCATAAATACCCCCCAACATGACTGTGTCTATTAATCCTACAAATATGAGCAGACATTCAACACTGGGTGATGTCCACAGGACACAGAAGCAGTTAGAGCAGCTTCACTACCCGGTGGTATTGAACAGTGCTACCTGATACTGAGGATATATAACAAAGACATACTCAGTGGCCACTTTATTAGGGACACCTAGCTAATAGCTGGTAAGACCCACCGTCATCTCCAAAACTGCTTTGAGGGTATACGATTTGCACGTGCCAAAGACGTGTCACTGACTTTTTTTTTTTGCTCATCACACCACTTACTATTAGCTCTAGACTGTAGTGGGTGAAGATCCCAGGAGGATGTATGTTTCTGAGGAGCTGGACCCACCAGCAATTTCACCGCGATCAAAACTGCTTAGATCAGGCGTCTTAGTCGTTCTAATGCTTAGTCAAACAGTAAGTGTACCTCGTGATCCTGCACGGTGTTTGTGCAGCATGTAATCAGCCACAGCCACATGATTCACTGGTTGGAGGAACTGGATGTTTGCATTAGCCAGCAGGTGGAACCACATAAACTGGCCACTGAGTATGTATGTATAACTGGACCCAGAGAGAATTTTTCTTTTAATTGCACAATACTCTGCTGTTCATTACTCCCTACTTTTTGCAGCTTGGTTTAATATCTGAATCCTGCGATTCCAAGTATCTCCTGTAACTGAGGTGATTCTGGTTTTGTAAAATTTTATTTGCTGATTAAGTTGCATTCGGTTTAGTTAAAAAATAAAATCGTAGGCATAAAAACTGTCAGATGTGGTTTGGTCCTTATTTTGAATGACATATTGAAAGAGGTGTTATGGTGTATTTTTTTTGGGGGGGGGGGGGGGCGCACAGCCTTTTGTTCCGAAACAACACTTTGTGCAAAGTAAACGAGCAGACAAACTAGCGAGAGCTTCGTCTTCACAGCAGAGTTCATGAGGCAAAGTGCAGGTCAAACCACAAAGCAGCGGGAAGTCGTGCTTCTGCTCCGAGCCGAGAGACTTTCCCTTCCGAGGGAAAGTGAAATACCATAATACACAGCAGCTCTGATTGGTTGGATGCCAGCTACAATGGCTGCCATTGGAAACTGGCTTTGGAAGCAATATATTACATGGCTAAGCTGGCTAGGTGGCCCACGGGCCAGGATAGGGACTGCTGACTGCTCTCGCTTGTTATACATTACCACCTATGTTATCATACACCCTTGCTGAAACATCTCCTTACACATAAAAGGACGCACACACGGAGAGGTATTTCCTTTCATAAGTGCTCATTCACGTTCTTTAACCTGTACGTTCACAGTGTGACATCTCAGAAGGCAGACCATTGCTCCTTAACAATCACCATTTTCAATTATATCTCGCCTCCACCTAACTTCCATGTGAATATTTAATGCTTATACTCCTCATCACCATCGGCGATGTCTGCAAAGATTGCCTTCCTGGAAGCAGAGGTCAGCCGACACGCTAGTTAACACCCCTGCCCATCCGCTTTCTTATATGTAAAACATACTCCATTTTCAGTTAAATTTTAGCTTAACTAAAAGCAAACTTTAACCTAACGTTACTGGATAAAAAAGTAAAGTAATCCAAGACCCGCGTCACCTGTAGTTGGGAAGCTTGTTTAAACAGACTAACCCTGACAATGAATATTTCCTTCAAAGACAAAATAATATTATTTTCAAACATTTTTGAAAATTGTGTTGGGTGTCAAAATGGATCTTATGTTTTCTTGTTAGAGAAAACTACAATCCTACTATTGCAGTATAAACTCTATAAAATGCTTAGGTATACAAACCCACCTATTCTATTTTTTATTTAACAAAAATGGTCCCTGTAATAAATTACTTATGAAAACTGACTTTTTTCAGTTTACTTTTTTTTTTTTTTATCTATAAACACTTTCTTTTTGATTATACAAATGCTCATTAAATGGACTTTCCTAACATCTTCATACCTGTCATTGTAAAAAACAGAAAAAAGAACCCAATATGCTTTAATAAAACAAAAAAAAGTGCAAATGAATTATGCAAATAAATAAATTCACAAGTTTGTGCACAATAACGTGTACATTTTTCCTTGGTATAAAGTGCCTATTTCCACAGTAGTAGACTTGGTGTTTCTCAATATGCACACTTGCCTGTACTTGGGTTCTCGCTGACATGTTCTTCCATTGCTGAAAACCAGCTCCAATACTAGGTACAGAAGTTTGAAGGATGGTAAAAATCCATATGCCCTTCATGCCCCGGCCCAAATAACAAGGATACATCGGTTGCATCCTCGCTAAAGGGGACCAATCCCATAATTTACTGTGCCCCAAGTTCGTTCGTGGGAGGCAAGTTAGTGAGACCGGTCTTGCCAAGATCACAAGTACGATCATTGCGTTCATGGTATTGAGAAACACCCATGCTCTGTTCCTTCAGCATATTCTGACACGGACCTATCACTCGCACTTCCTGTCTAAAGTATCTAATCACATTCTAATCACACCCGCCCCTTAACTCCACTTCTGTGCCCGTGCCTTTTTGACTCGATTAGAGCTGTAGATAACTAGCCTGGCTCGCTAATCCTGCGGACATCAAGAGTACGGGTCCGAGTGGAATTAAAAAAAAAAAAAAAACACGCAACATAAACAACACCAGCTACTTTCATTATCAAGCTCCACACATCGCAAGCTGAAGATGGTGCCTTGAGGGATGTGCGATGTGACCGTGTGCATTTGTGAGGTGAGTGGCTGTCTCCTAGTAACCTGGACTCAATGGTGACTTCATGCCTCACGCATGTGTTTAAGGTGACATGCCGATAATCCCTGAACATTACAGTACGATAATACTTCACATACCATCCCTACCCCTGCTCCGTTCTACCTGCCCCATTCAGAGGAAAATAGTTTTCTTCACGGCTACCAAGTCAGAGGTACCGGGACTCCCACAATGCACCAGTAACACTTATCTTCAGAGATACCATGTCTGTCTGCACCTTGCACGTATTAATAAAAAAAAACACAACAATCTGAGGTTATTCATAACAGCTGGAAGACTTGCATGCGTTACACTGCAAAGTTGTCCGATAATTTACAAACGTCAGCAAGGAACAAGAGCAATTGCTTTTGATACACTTGCTTCTCTAATGCTCCCATGTCCATCTGTTGACTTCCTAGGTTTAGCCTTGTTTTACCCTATTGTCCAGAAGAAGACAGCCCCCTTTGACAGAAGCATCCCAGGTTGCATTCCTACTTGTTAGTCTGGCTGTGCTTTGAAGGGGTAGGCTGCTCCTAAATGGCCATTACAAATAGGGTCTCCCCAACCTGGACCATCTCTACTTAGGTCCTCCTCGCAAGTTCTTGCTCGTTGGCATAATTAGAGCATCCTAGTGTGGCTGACGAAAGCACCACATCTCAGATGAGGCTAGCCCAGACTGAATCTGCCCCAGAATGAGACTGCCCCCAGATGGGGGGGAGGTCCATCTCAGCTCTGAGAGAATTAAGTTCCTGGGCAAGGCTAAGCCAGTTGAGATTCATCTTGGTTAGGCTGACCAGTGTGAGACTGTATAGAGTGAGATTGCTGGTGGGGGGGGGGCAGAAGGCCACTTGGGCAGGGGGCCGGGAAACTAAGGCGCGTCTTTGAAGAAATGCAGCTGTGTCCTGGTGGGTTTTCTTCAGAATCCACGATGCTGCCACTTAGCAGAGGGACCAAAAAAAAATCCCACAGATATGTATCCCCTTGGAGACAGATGCTCCGCAGATACAGACCTCCATGTGCTTTAAGTCTGTTTTCTCGGCTACCAGCACTTGAACTTACGCCAGTTAAGCCTGTGATGTCTGATATCCTTGTCTATACATTTTTTTAATTCAAAAAAAGGAGGAATATTGAAAAAACTTTGTTCATTTACAATTCCAAGACGTCCAAGAATGTTTTCCCTACCCGTCAGGAGGGGATATAGAGGTGACATGTCTATGTCTGTCTGTAAATATTTACTTGCTTGACTGGGGGGAAATCATTACTTCATCCTTAGGCTACGAAAAAATTCACAAGTCATTGAGGGGGGGGGATACTATCGGGAAGAACCGCTTAGAGTTTGTCCAATGTTGGAAGGAGGGCCAGAGTTTGTAGGGTGCAGAGAGCTACGAGGGGAAGGTGGTGCACGCATGTGGTTGGGGGGGGGGGTGGAGGATGGGGCAACTCATCTGGGGAAGGGGTGCATACAGGAGGGCGAAGTGGCCCCCGGAGAGCCGCGGTGGACCGGCGACGAGGACGGGGAGAGCATTCGTGGGCTCAGCTCGCCCGTCTGGAGGCGCCAGAGCAGCTCCTCGTTATTGCGGCTCAGTCGCTTCTTCTCCTTGCTCTCCTTCTCCACGTGCTCCTGCAGGTTGGCGTTCTCCTCCGACAGCTGCCTGCAGCCACAATGGGGGGGCGGCCCAGACTTACCACTCGCGGCCATAGGATGGACAACAAAACACTACAGACTGCTTAAGATCATTTATTAAGGTGAAGACTATGATGTATGCAGGCTCTACATTCACCTGTTTCTGTACCCATTACTCAATAGTCTTCCGATTTCTGAACCATGCCTGACAGCCAGACCTCGTCATGATTCCCCCAATCTCCGTGCCCATTTTGCAAGGCTAAAGCCAAACCAGTCTTCTGTTCAAATTCCACCCATTAAACTTCAAAAACCTCATTCAGTCCTCCAACAGCTATATCACCCCACCCCAGCTGCTTATGTCAGGGGCCAGAAGGATGCTGGTTCAAATCCCATCCTCAGAAAAATAGTCACATGCCTGTTGGGGCCTTGAGCAAGTTCCTTAACCCCCCGAAATGCTCCACGGTAGCTGGAGCAATGGCCCTGTGCTCAGAGCCCATTCTGCTGACCACGTGGGTGGATTTCAATGATGGGCTGAGTGCGAAACGGGCAGAACGGGGCACCTGGAGAGCGCCAGGTTGTGGTCGATCCGGGCCTTTAGGTCCTCATTCTGCTGCTGCAGCACCTGGACTCGCTCCTCCAGCAGGATGTTCTTTTGGGCCTGCTCAAAAATCGAATGAACATGGAGCACAGCATTAAATTCTTTCAAATCAGTCAGAATCGTTACAACCGAACTGCGGCAATTTGTGAGCCACTGTATGTTAGTTACTAAATAAAGCAACACTGTTCTGCTTTTCAAAGTAGTATTAAACAAAATACAAGCCTTCAGCCCAAACCCGGGTAACTACTAAGCTTGATTATTGACTTTGGATTATTAAAACAGATTAATTCCGTGACCCTGGGAGTTGCTCCCTTCCTGCCTTTCCTTTTGAGCCTACCAGTTTTTCCAGCTCACAGATCTTCTTCTCCTGCTGGTGGATCTGCTGATTCTTCATCTCCAGTACATCCTTCAGACTCTTCAGATCCTCCTCGATATGCTGATAAGGGGCCAGGGCATCCTGTACACAAAATCATAGAGGGAAAAAATAATTCCCTGACCATGTCCCATCACACTCCCGGGTTTGGGAAGCCCATTAGCTACGTCATTAGAAGGTCAGATGTGGACCCAGTTATTAGCGTTAACAAGAACTTAACAGAAACTATATGAAAAAAATGCAATGAAAAAAAGATATGGGGAAAAAACTACAACTAAATATAAACTATAAATACTGCTACCGTGGAACTACAAATAAAATAAAAACAAATGTGAAATACATGCCATTACCATTTTTTCAGTACTATTTAGCTAAAGTATTGATAATAACTAATAATACCTCAAACATGTTTTCCCATTTGGAAGACATTAGTACATAATGTGCACTGTGTATTGATGTAGGATTATCTAAAGATCAGACACACAAAATAGCTGTACAACTTTCAGTCTGAATCAAGAAAATTTAAACCTGAAACTAAAATATATAAAGATTAAATAGAAATATATTGGTAAAATAAAATAAAACAAAACCACACTGGAAATTAACTAAAATTAAAGATTTGAAAACAATATAAAAATAAAAACTAAATAAAAAAATTAAACTATTACTACACTGGTGTGGACAATGTTCTATTTCTGGATTCATTCTCCAAAGTCAACATTTCAACGAAATGTTTCTCTTGGCGGATATTCCAGCATTAAGGGAAGCCTGCAGGCAGTGCAAATGTAAATCCGCTATTACATTACCAACTGCAGGTGCTCACATGTGTTTTAAAGTGTGCAAATGCATGTACATCTATGTGCATGTTCATACTCAGGAATGTGGAAAACATCTGGACAGCAGGTAAAGGACATCCATATGAAAGAGGTATAGAGGAGATTCAAGGATTTGTTTAAGGTGAAGAGCATAAAGGGGCCATAATTCATAGAGAAGGACCAGTCTTGTAATTAGCCAATGATATGATTTGAATTGCACGACAGGGGAGGAGGCACTGTGGGAGCCAATCAGCTTTCAGCTGGGGCCTGTGCCCCCTTGGCCCCGCCCCTGTATACGGCGTGCAGCTTCCCATACCACAATCTGCTCGTCGGTGCTCCTCCGAAGCGCTTCCTCAAAACGCTTGGCCCGATCTCGCAAGGTGCGGTTCTGGAAGGTCAGCATGTCCACCTGGTCCTGGTCAGAACAGACATGGCGTCCAGCCGGATCTCACAGGCCGCACAGACGCATGACCAGGGTCACTGGAAACACGGCCTCCTACCTGGAGCGAAAGCCTGATCTGCTCAAAGTTCTCCTCCATGGCTTTCCTCTGATGCTCGTGAGTCATCCTCAGCTCTGCCATGACAGACGGGGGGGAGCGGGGGAGGGTTGCCAAGTGGTGAGACGTGTCAGAATTGCAAACATTGTGTACTTGGAAAAATCACCGCGAGATACGATCATCCTCATGAAGGCTGGGAATTAAGATGTTCCCCGGACAGCCTTAAACTTGTGTAGGATTCTACATCCAGTGGAGCAGGTAAATGTAAACTTTGTCGCTCCCATCTGGGAAGGCTGTACCTGCAGCTCACACCCACACACACACACACACACACACCTCTGAGAGTAGCCTCATGCTCCTCCCGGATTGTTGCCATGGCCGAGTTGTGGCTGTTGTCCATCTCCTCCATGGCCACCTCGTGGTTCATGGTCATGTCCTGAATCTGTGGCAAGTCAAGCGAGCAATTCTGATGCCTCTCACAGCTCTGTCCTCCTCCCTACCCAGTACATACTATTAGGTGCGACTTGCCCTCAGCAGAAATATGAGGTCTATATATGCTATATGGTTTTCATATCTTTACCCCAGTGTTTCTCAACCCAATCCTCAGTGACCCCCAGACAGTCCACATTTTTGCTTCCTCTCAGCTCCCAACACACCTGAACCAAACCATCAAGCAATCAGGAACACTGAATACCTGGTACAGGTGTGTTTGGAGCTGAGAGGGAGCAAAAATGTGGACTGTGTGGGCGGCCCCCACGGACCGGGCTGAGAAACACTGCTTTTACCAAACCAGTTAGCTTGATATCAAAGGTGGCCTAACACCAACATGTTTGCGCAGTTATATAGCAGGATGTGGAGTTCAATTATTTATGTTAAGTAGTAGAGTTAAAAATAATGGAATTAATAATAATAACACGATTAATAATATGGTTCACCACCTTGGTTTTGTTTTTACCTATGATGCCACCTACTGGCAGTAGGAGAACTCTGCACCTCGGCCACGCTCCCCATTCACCTTGTCCTGCTGCTGGCTCTGTAGCTCCTCCAGCTGGGCCTGATGGTGAGACTGCAGGTGTTCCCTCTCCTCCACGTGCTGTGCCCTTAGCCCCTCCTCCAGAGCGCCAAGCTCTGCCTCCTGCTGTGACTGCAGCTCCCGTAGCTCGTGCTCAAAGCTCTGTTCCAGGGCCTCCTTGTCCCTCCGCAGGTGCTCCCAGCGAGACGTGCTGGAGGCTGGGGAGGAGGCAGAAGGGGAGTTAGAGGGTGTGAGGGGACCCCGAAAGGCCAGGCTCTGGGCTCACAGGGATGTCAGGAGGGTGCCACGGTGAATCGTGGGCAGACGGTGGGGCAGAGGACGGGCAGGAAGGGAATGAGAAGATTTTAGGATGAGCAGGTCTGCTGTGAAGGGGGTGGGGGGGGGAGGGAATGAGGACTGCAAGGGCCCCTACAATTCTGGAATATAATTGGTTAGGTCTGGGTTGGTGGTCCAATGATCTCATTGCTCCTGAGGAGTTATGAGTGCAAGACCAACGATGACAATGACATACAGGCTCTTCATGACAGGAACATAAGCGCCATGACTTTCTGTAACTTTCCATGATATCGCCAAATTTGTGTATTACCAAGAGAAGGAGTGTGTTGAGGGATAGGGGTATGGACTTACAGCCGACTGATTCTATTTATTACCTATTTGACAGAATGCTAGTAACTTCCACATGTGGCCCAATACATTTCAGAGACAGCCGCCGTATATTGAAATGGGCAACCAGGTGAGTAAAACAGAGCAGCAGACCAAAAATACTGACTGCTGTGCAGAGCCTTAGCCGTGCAGTGCTGACAGCTTCAGTCACGGTCAGTCTTTAGAACGCGCCACACAGCCATGCAGGCACGACTCATCTGGAATCTCCGCTCGCAATCGACCTCGAAAAGCACCAGGGGGGTGAGGGATGACTCACCCACTTCATCTCTGATCCTCTCGAGTTCCAGGGACAGCTCTCTCTCCTTATGGGCGGCCTGGTCACTCTGCAACGTAGGGAGGCGGCGTCAGGACTGATGGGGAGACTCCCGTCAAACACTCGTGCAGCCAAGCGCGCCGGACGGCACGTTCTCCCCCATCACTCTCCCCACGCCATCATCCGCATCCCAGCCCAGCACACATCTGGCAAGGAGTATCATTCCTGCTCGTGCCATTGCAGCCTCACCTCAGCAAGTCCAGCCCCCAACCCCACTCCCAAAAAGAAAACTCTGATAACAAAGACAGAGCCCTCGAGAGCAGCCGAATTTCTCCTCCTCTAACTGCGACTTGGCCGTGATGCTGCAACCACTGCAGTGCACCGAGCTTCTGGAATCAATCCATGACGATAAAACGCCGCGTCTCGGCATCTCAGAATGCGGCGATGGCAATAAGAACAGCAGCATTTAATCCGACAAAGAGCCGCAGTGGTGGAGCAGCGGAGAGCGGAAAGGCAGAGCATGACTCAGCAGGCGATGCGGTGACTCTAAGCTCTTTGTCACGGTCACTTTGCGAGCAGGCTGTCCCACAGCATAGGGACCTTCCCAGCCAAATACACCCTGGCTTGAATTGTAGGCACCACTCGTGACTCCCAGGGTCCAAACCCCCCCGCTGGCTTGCAGGAATATCCACAGAGCCCACCTGTTATGCGGCACCGGAGGAACAGCTCACGCCACTCTGCCGGCTAACTGGCTCTGCTCTCATTGGGCTGATGAACCCCTTTGCACACCCATGCTGAAACACGCCTAGGACGCGACGGGATGGTGTAAAAACACACCGACTCGGTCCCAGCCGGCTAGGCAAACCCTCAACGAAACCGGCCCGGGCGCGGACAGCCGGCGCAGAAACAAAAAGGGTAGCATCTCCATTCTGCCACACCCCCCCTGCGGCATCTGCAGGATCCCTGTAAAGTGCCCCACAAAAACCAGGTCGAGCGCAAGCGGACCGACTGCAAAAGCAAGTGAGAGAGGATGGGCAGGTTTGAGCCTGTACAACACACACACACACACACACACACACACACACACAACCATGCTATTGTGAATGGACAGGAACACACACGCATACACACAATCATGCATGCTATAGTACATGCTCAAACATAGAAAGTGCAAGCACATATTCACATACAACCATGGATGAACATGAACACACACAGATACACACTGAGGATGACACACACCCATTCAGTACTTGAGTTGAGGGGCGATGAGGAGGGATGTCATCCCCCCCGAAATAAAAACAGTCAAAATCATCCCCTTTCTAAAACGAACATCCTCCCGTTCCATCCCTTAGATGATAAAATTCACCATCCCCCCTGATTTGAATTTACAACTCGACTACTGCACGCATTCACACACTAACACTATGTCATTCATGCTCAAACACAGAAAGAGTAAGAGCATATAATCTCACATGATTTTGGATGAACAGGAACACACACACATTGAGGACGACACCACACACACACACACACACACACACACACACACACACACACACACCTTGTTGAGGTTACAGAGCGTGTGCTGAGTTTCGCAGGCAGGCTACAGGAGTGGAGCAGCTCCACAGCCCTGGGCTGCGTTCGGCTGGACTGCAAGCCCACCCAAATGCTTCCGCCCACCTGACACAGCCTCCCC
>JAODKN010000039.1:15845595-15858325 GCA_026774425.1 Petrocephalus zakoni | reverse complement strand
CACACACACACACACACACACACACACTCTTGCACGCTCGCACTCACTCACTCACACACACACACACACGCACACACGCACACACACACACACACACACACACACACAAATGGCGGAGCAGTAATATTCTTCAATCCCAATCCACTCGCCAATATGCATTTCTATGTGAAATTACGTCAGGGGTCCTCTGGGGACCCTCCGGCCAGGCCACAGCGAGTGACGACCTCACCAACAGCAATTCGGTCACGCCTGGACTGCTTCCGTAGCTTCAAGATGACAATCGCTTTGTGCTAAAGTACAATTCTCTTACTTGACAAAAAAAATCAATGAGAGCTCTTCTGGGTTGTGGTATTTATCAGAAGAATATTGCCTTGATCTTAAGAAGCTGTAATCATAATTAGAAGATTTTAACTTAAAAAACATTGTAAAACACGTGTGCACCTACATTTTAAAAAATATCGTACTAGCAGAAAGTCTGTCTGAAGGCTGGGATCCTATTTTAACAGAAACCTGATACTTGACAGACAATGCTCATGGTTTGCAGAGCTGTCCACATGGTGAGTTGAGCAGCTCATAAAAGGCTAAACCAGCACCTCAGAGAGAACAGACCAAAACCCGGCACCAGCTAAGCTAAACGATGGCCCAGCCAGTTTCTGCCCTCTGCCTTGCCCAAGACCTATTTCCCATCATCCTCTCCTGCACTGGGCAGATGGAACACATTTATTCATGAGAAGTATCACTAGGAACTGAAGAACATTCGAGAAGAACATACGAAGAGAAGGTTCTAGGAGAATAGTGTGTGATAATCTTCTAGGTACAGAATTGCACTGCTGCACTTCTAAAGAAGACTCATGACTACTAGTGGGTGTCGTGCCTTTCAAGCTGGGCTGTGCAGCCGACGGACTGCAGCCAATGAAATGAAAATGACATCATCTAGCTTCTGTGGATAAAGACTAAGCGATCACTAAAAGATGGGCTGATTAAACCAGCAGAATGAGAGAGATGCTGTTTTGGACCTAAATAATGACTTTGATCATTTAACTGAACGTTTAAACAGAATGAAGAAGATCCCATGACTTAAGAACATGTGTCGACTTGATCCCCACGCCCTGGAAGACGCGTGACATTTCAGTCCCTAAGGACGAGTCACAGAGATGACAGGAACCCAGCTTGGGCCCAAATCCCTTGACCCACTTTTTGGCAAATAGTGGGAGGATTGCTGAACAGTTACTCACTAGTTTAACTAACTTCTGACTGGTTACTTTACTCGTTGCCACTGTGTTGAACCACACAGGAACTGGAAGCGCATTGTAACAAGGTTAGTTTTCCCATCATTATAATGCAGATAGATAAAATGCAATTAGGAGGCCTATCTGTGCAATAGGTATAATGAAATTAGGAGGCCTACATAACAGTTCTGTGATGGGGAGGTTTTTAGATGCCTGATACCACCCCATGGTCCAGCAGGAACACAAAAAGGTGCTAGTCCTTATATCTAAACAAAAACAAAGTTGTCAGACTCCAAAATGCCCAGAGGCATTCTGACAAGAGCACAGGCACGTTACTTATCTGAGGTTTTCAAACTCTGCACAAACACAGCGCGGGATTAAATGGCCACAGAGAGCAAGCCCCCCCCCCGAAGAAAAACAGAAACAGGCACAGTCACATAGCTGCCCGTTTCTAGATCTGCAGCATGCGGCGGGCAGAGACATAAGACTTCATTTCTGGGGGTAGAGCGAGAGGAAGGGCAAGTGTGAGGGAGAGAGGCCTCTGCTGGCATAGCAGGGCAGCGGCGTGACATCAGCGTGGGAGGGCAAACGGACCGCAGCCACTTAGGCACCTTCACAGAACATTCATTTGTTCACTGCCGTACCCACTGGGCAGGACTATTTCTGAGCTGTTACTATATAATTCCGCTGCAATACTTTCCCTGACATTCTCTGCACTGTTACTGTTTATTGTTATGTATTATTTACCACTGCAGTCTCTTAATGTCTGAGTTTTTATTCTGTAACTGTTTATATTCAGCTACTATAAACTGACAGTTTCCTTGCAGATTAATACAGTGTCTGTCTGTCTGTCTGTGTCTATCGGTCTGTCTGCCTGCCTGCCTGTGTCTGTCCGTCTGTCTGCCTGTGTCTGTCTGTGTCTGCCTGTCTGTGTCTATCAGTCTGTCTGCCTGGCTGCCTGCCTGCCTGTATCTGTCTGTCTGTCTGTGTCTGCCTGCCTGTGTCGGTCTGTCTGTCTGGGCCTCTCACATTGGTCTCTCATGCCACAATTATCACAAAACTTTACTACCAAGAAATCCAGTTTTCTGGGGGGGAAAAGCCCAGCACAGAAAAAACAAACAAAAAAAAAACTCAAAATATCTAATCATATTAACAAAAGATGTTGTATACATATAAAAATATTCCTTAATATCAATAAAAATGCTGATAGTATCCAATAACAACCTTACAGTAATGAGAGGCCAAAACAGCAGTTCCCAGTAGTCTCTCTAGGGGGCCCCAGTTAACTACACAAGCAAACCAAAGCAACCAAATGGTCAGGGAAATTGAGGATGACAGCCCATGTAAGCAACACGACAAATCCTTCACAGCAGACGAGTCGTGCATTGCTTATTGTTTTAGAAACCTGGCGCGCTCTGAATCGAGCTGTCCTCTGGAGGATAATTACTTGGCCTTGTGGAAACCATGCTGGGAATGCAGTGAGACTAATAGCAGAAACGGCTGCACTTCTTGTCTGTGGACAAAAGAGGGCGCCATCCCACTCAAAAATGAGCTAAAAAAAGCTTTGTGAGAGACTCTTCCTTGCAAGCCAGGTGCTTCACACAGGAGCGGTCGCCCTGTCAAGCCCAGGTGTCATAGCAGGACCGGGGGAGCGCAATGTACACTATACCAGGAGCTTCTCGAAAGCTCTGTCGGAATTATTAAGAGATTTTACGTCAGTGCTATTCTGAAATATTCTGTCCTGGCAGACACTGCGACTGTCAGGTTGTGATAATTTGTGTCTGTATTGTTGATAGCTGTTATATCTCTTATAATATAGCAAGTCGGTACTGCTGAGAGATACTTTGTCTCTACGGTGCTGTTATAATATACTGTGCCCCTACTGTTATGATGTATTCTGTCTGTACTGTGATGTCATATCTGTGCAGTGTTGATATTCTCTCTATACTGTTGTGATATTCTGTGCCAGTACTGCCGTGACCCATCATAGTCATACGGTCCTTTTGCATATGCGTGAGGACTGCCGCGACCCATCATGGTCGTGCAGTCGGTGTGCGTATGTGTCGGTACTGCTGTGACCATTCAGTCATACGGTCCTTTTGCGTATGTCTCGGTACTGCCGTGACCCATTATGGTCATATGGTCAGTGTGCGTATGTGTCAGTACTGCCGTGACCCATCACGGTCATGCGGTCGGTGTGCGTATGCGTCAGTACTGCCGTGACCCGCCATGGTCATGCGGTCGGTGTGCGTATGCGTCAGTACTGCCGTGACCCGCCATGGCCATGCGGTCGGTGTGCGTATGCGTCAGTACTGCTGTGACCCGCCATGGTCATGCGGTCGGTGTGCGTATGCGTCAGTACTGCTGTGACCCGTCATGGTCATGCGGTCGGTGTGCGTATGCGTCAGTACTACCGTGACCCGTCATGGTCATGCAGTCGGTGTGCGTATGCGTCAGTACTGCCGTGACTCGCCATGGTCATGCGGTCGGTGTGCGTATGCGTCAGTACTGCCGTGACCCGTCATGGTCATGCGGTCGGTGTGCGTATGCGTCAGTACTGCCCACACCATGGTTCAGCAGCTTGCAAGTAGTGCTGATGCAGGGCGACGCCGTACCTTCAGGCAGAAGTGCTGGGTGCTGATGGCCAGGGCCTCCAGGCAGCTGGTGGCCTTCCTCAGCTCTGCCTGCAGGCG
Source organism: Petrocephalus zakoni (assembly GCA_026774425.1). NCBI lineage: Eukaryota > Metazoa > Chordata > Actinopteri > Osteoglossiformes > Mormyridae > Petrocephalus > Petrocephalus zakoni. The sequence continues at coordinate 15,854,403 of JAODKN010000039.1, read as the reverse complement.
CAGCAGCCTCCGCGCCTGCTCCTGGCACCGCTCCCGCAGCTGCTTCCCCGCGGCCGCCTCCGCGTCCTGTCCTCCCGCCGGCCCCGGCCTGGCTGGCTCACCGGCTACCAGGGCCCGCGCCGTCCCCGGCTTCTGACGCGCGTGTACTGACGGGAAAAGGGCCCGAGTAAGCAAAGAGGAAAAACAACAAAGGAAAAAAACGTTATCGTGCTTTGGAACGTACCCAAGCCAGGCTCTTTGGCTGCCTGGCAGGGGCCCACTGAGCATGCTCAGTCAACAGCCCGCCACCAGACACCTACCTGTTCGCCCCGGCGGAACAGAACGCTGACCTCTGGAGAGTACTCCCCTGCAAATCATCAGCGACAAACAAAAGCAGCACTCCTACTCCCCCCCAGGTGCCTGTGAAGCTCCCGCTCTTGTCTGCTGTCATAATAAATTAGCGAATCGCCGGAATACCGTGTCTTATTAACAATCTCGTTGTTGCCTAGCGCCCGCCAACTGAAGACTAGCGTCTCAGCAGCAGATAGATCTGGATCCCGACTTTTGTGGTCGGTAACGACCGCCGGCAAGCAACAAATCGCCCTCCCGCCCCCGGAGGGATCGACAAGTGCCCAGTTGTGCTATAGAGTCCAGGTGGGGGGCGGGGTGATCTATCGGGTTCATTACCATGAAAAGAGAAGTGGGTGGATGGGAGGGGGGTTGGAATGTTATTACACACTCGGAAATCGCCAGGCTGAAAAGGGCGGAGGCTCATCACCAATCATGATGAATTTTACCACTAGCTGTCAGTATAAATGATACCCTCAATTTGTCTGCTTGGAGAGCAGAGATGGGAGATAATATTTTAAACGGCCATCATTTAGGTGCAATATGAAAAATGATCTGACTCCCCCCTCCCCACCCCAACACAAAAGAAATACAGACCACAGCTTGACAATCTCATAGTCTTTGTCTCTCTCTGACCTTCTGCCCACCTCATCTCTGCTTCACTTCTTCCAGTTATCCCTGCACTGATCTGCTCATCTGAAACATTTCCTCACCTTGCCCGAAAGCATAACAGCAAAGCACCTCCTAGGTTTAAACCAGTGGCTTATAGGGCATAAGATCATGCCCACAACCACACTACACTACACAGTCGTAGCATTAGACTCCTGTCCAGGTATGCCCCTTGTAAAAGGCATCTCCAAAAGTCTGTAATGGGGCCTCTTTGGTTGATAAACTAAAAACCCAAAAGCTGGATTTGGTGGTGGTGCTCACAGGACCAGCCAGATCTGGAAACATGGACCTTCGGCTCGACTCAACCATCAGCTCTTTGGTCTTATATTCAAGGCTATGGATTAGCCTTGGAGAAACATCCTTGGGGGACCTGCTGGCCTGGTCCCATCAGCGTGGGGTCATTGTGCTGCATTGTCCGCACATGCATGACTCTTGGTTAAGGACTCCTGCCCTAGGCAGTCACCTGAAAACAAAGGTGCCCTCACCTGGGGACTGTGGCCTGGGCGATACCACAGCAAACCGCTTGGGGGAGGACATCGGTCTGGGAACTTCCCCGTCCTTCTGGATTTCCTTCCTAGAAGCTATGGGAAACAAAACACTTGACGACAAAAGCAACCAGCTAGCCAATCGATGTATCACACCACCTCTCCCGTCAACCAACCGACCAATCAAAGCCTGGTATGTAGGACTAGGCCACTTAACTCCAAAGTATCTATATGGATTAGAGGAATGGAAAATCAGAGAGGGGAAAACTTTTGTATGACAAGAACAGCAGAGAGCTTGGAATATCTTGTTTTCTCTTTCTTCATACTCATGAGGACACGATCAAGACGGGCGATCAATATCAGTCAGAGGGAAGTGGTAAATAGTGTAACAGAACCAAAAGCGTCGCAGCACGGTAAGCCCGCGAGATCACGGCCCGTGAAGAAGAGCATCTGGGGTAAACCTGAAATCGTCGCCACCTCTTTTTTCCCGTTCCCTTTCGAATTCTTATTCACTAAACCGTCTTAAATCCACATAATAGGCTCAGAAATGCAGCAGTTTTCCTCATTATCCGTTTCTTTGAAAACCTTAGCAGCCGTTTTAGCTACAGAGACGTCCTGAAAGTGCCGCGAGCTGTTCTCCAAAGCTGCACCGCGGGTCGGACAGGCCCCCGATCCTGTCCCCTCTCACGCTACCCAGAGTGAGGTGCTATGTGACAAGCAGAGAATTAGGGGGGAGTCACCAATAGATTCAAACCACTGAATAGGGCAAATGAGCAGCTGCTAAGACCTTTAATATATAGAACAAGCAGTGCTGGCTAAGGACACTTTGCATCCCCACTAACCCTATGCTCAGATACAAAGTGCTATAGGTGGGGTGGCCAACCTTTTGAAAGCTGTGGACCAGCTGAATAATTTTTTTCATTTCCTTAATTAGTTTAACCGATGTAATAAGTATGGCCATTTCCACTTTGTTGAGATGCAAACATCAGGGGTCATTAAAAAAAAAAACACACCTATCTAGACCTAAAAAAAAAAATTATTTTTAGAAATTAACCAACCCCACCTCAAAACCCCCAGAATTCCATGGCTCAGTGGAATACTGGACTGGACCGGAGCCAGTTCTCAAACTAGGGGTTCGGAATCCCTGCTCTACAGGACTATAAATCAGTAGGTCTGTTGGTATCAGTAAGAAGTAGGACCTCTGAATGGGCAGCGATAAAGCCAGAAGTTCTGGAAACAAAGAAAGACTTTGCGGTAGTGAAGTTGGAAAGGGTAGGTACTGGCTAATCATATCCGTGGTGGTCTTAATGTTCACCAAATCGAACGTCAACCCTTGCGTGGAAAGGCTAATAATATGGGGAGCCAGAGGCCCAGTGACAAAGCCATGGCTCAATGGAGATGTGGCAGAACCGTTCGCTCCCTTGCAGCAGGCGGACAGCGGGCCATCGCTGGCATCAGCTGCATTTGGGGAGATGAGCCAGGGAGGGAACGGCCGATTAAGTTATTGTTTTCAAATGTTGTGCCTTTCCCAGTTATGATCTCAACTGTTTTGACTCTCACTGATAAACAGGGTGACAGGGATAAATGTCAGATAACAACAGTGAAGAAAAATTGAAATTTGAGGCCCATACAGCCAAAGTGGACTGGGGTGACTGGCAGCAGTAAAACCAGTAACACTCACCGACTGGGGAGCTGCGATGTGCTGGGAGGATGGAGCGGCGGATGGGGACGGGGGTATTGGGAGGCTGGGGGCTGCTCCGGCTGGGGGCCCTGGGTGCCTCGCTGGGGGCTGGGGTAGCCTTTGGGGGGGGCTGGGGATCATCACTGCCACAGCTGGAGCCTGTGGGGGGGGGGCAGACGCAGATACATGCAAATCAATCATCACCTATAGTGGCCTGCCTCAGTAGCGGTCGCCACGGAAACGTGTGAAACTATCCTCAGCATCTAAGAGGCGGGCAGTGTCTGGGCACCAGTCAGCCTGACATCCCGCGTCATTTACCGGACCAGCTGACAAAATGGCAAGGGCTATATACAGGGCTGGGCTGGAAGCTGACTGGCCCTCAGAGTGCCCCCCCAACTCACTGATTAAAAACATAATCACTGACTGGCCCTTCTGTATAAATCAGGGCCCCTCTTATACTCCCCCACTTTAAAAACCCTAAAATAATCGTCCTCCTGGGAATACATGTTATACAGTATGTGTAAGGGAGCTAGCTTCACACTTAACCCATCCATCCCTCCATCCACCCATCCATCCCTCCATCCATCCATCCATCCATCTTCCATAAAAAGTCCACACACTGATTCCACAGACATGCATGCTCACACACTAATGCAAGGAGGGTGAACCATGCCCGAGCCCCCATGTCTGTGGGGTGTAAGAGGAAACTCACGCAGATTTGTGAACAATGGCCATAACATACTCAATCTGTCCCTGCAACCCCCATACATCAAGGCAACAACACCAGCCGCTGCCCGCCAGCGCTGTCCTTAGTCATATACGGCTTTTTTTATCATCTCCCACAAAGTAACAAACACAAGTAATGGAGGCTCTTCTCCCCATAGCCATTCTTGTTGGTGTACAGGCTTGCTAAATGTTCAGCCGCTGTTTTGGATCCTCTTACAGTTTCGAGTCCTCTTACGTCCGGCAGGGACCCAAGCTCCAGGTGTCGCGCCCATCTCAGCTCAGCCTGCAGGGGGCGCCAACATGTGTGCTGCCAACACCCCATGTCGCGATCCACTAATACATCCTCTCTGTTTATTGCATTGAAGGGTTGCGGCACAGTCTTATATCGCACCGGTCGCCGGCGCTGTGGCAGCAGCCCCGCGGAGCACAGAGGACCGTGCTCTCTGTAAAGACGCCGGGCAGACCAGAAACGAAAACCGCGAAAGCTTTTATCCCAGCGACCCTGAATTATTCAAGCAACTCTCAGCAAGGGGGATCGATGGAGTCAACATCGCCGTGGCGAGGCACAGGCTCCCAGAATAGCAGAGGCTGAGTGGTTTGGACTCGCTGAAACAACAGGACTGGCTAAACAAATGATTTTTAGCTGACCAGCTAAAGAGACCAGCTGGGCAGGAACCAGCTATTCGACTAGGCAGGAAACTAATATGGTTACTGTCATGGAAGACCACAAAATCATCATTTCTGTGTAAAATTCTGAATTACATTCTACTAATTATACACATACAAAGCTAAGCACAGAAAGGGAAGGACAAAATTTTCAATTTTACAAAATAGTAAAATAATTACTGTTTAGTTCGAACAAAAATATATATGTATAGCAAGCGGTTGGGACCTGCACTGGACATCTTTAAGGCAAGCTAATACCCTGGTCTCCTTTTATATACCATTTTTTTGCCTCTTGCTAACTTGAAGCTAAGAGAAATCTCTCCTCTCCCGGTTTTTGACTGACCACCCTTCCATAATAGTTTGGCAGTTTTCCTGTCTCCTCTCCAAAATTGCACTGAGACTGAGAAAGATCCTCCCACAGACAATGGAAAGAGAAAAATGACTGTCATTAAGAAGAGTTGTGTTTGTCTGGGGGATCGAATGACGAGCAGGAGAAAAGCCAGCCAGGGTTTGTTATAGATCCTGAAGCCCTCAGAGATATTGAGAAACTGGTAAAAAAAAAAATGAAAACTATTCCTATTGGTTCGTAAAAAGAAGCCTCATTTCAGATAGCAGGACGATTTTTGGAAACTAGGCTAGCTCGCCCACGAATGAGTGTCTGCCAGAGCCCCGGGCAATTAATACCGACATGTCCTGTCACAGGTCAGGCTCAATCTGATTGGTCCGTGTGTTCAGCTAACACCTGGAGGCCAGCAGGGGGCAGTGGTGGTGCTGCTGCTTAGCATATGTACAGCAAATGTGGCTGTCGATGACAGCCGCTGACAGGTAACAGGTGAGGTTTCTGCTCTGGTCCCAAAGCGGACCCACCTCAGAATGTAGTACTGGGGTACTGAATGATTTAAAAAAAAAAAACACTCTGCCGTTTGGGGATTTGTGTCTGGGTCAGTGGAGCACATGGCGAATTGATTATAACCTGCACCGACTGCCCTTGGCATGTGTTTAGATAATGAGCGCGCCCGTGGGGGGAGACGCAGGGGTGACCAGGCACCTCCAAGCTGTCAGAGTCACAGCCGCTGGGCCCGGTACCAGCGTGAGCAGGACCAGCCGAGCGCTGGCAGCTTGGGAAGACTTTGGGAGCAGGCATTTGACTTTCACAGGCCGTTAACTAATGGAGCAGAGATGGGTTTGCTTATTAGCACAACATCCCAGAATGCAGCAGCACTTCTCAATAAAAAAAAAGAAAAAGAAGTGTTTTTCAAATAAAAAGTTTATAAAGTATTACGGCTTGCTCTCCTATATTGTAAATGCACTGATCTTACATCAATAACACGAGCACTTCATTATCAGAATGTCTATATGCAGGCAGTACACAGATGCACAACGTGTGCAAGACTGAACAAGGCACATTTCATTTGGACCAAAGGTGCTTGACCTACTTTCATGAAGTAAAACTATAGCTTTTCAAAAAAAAAAAAGTGCATCCATTCTGGCAAGTTCTCTCAGCTTCTGGAGACGCAGGAAATTGCTCCCTTTGAAATGCAAATATTTAATTTTATTTTCACACCCCCCCCCTTCCCAACACTACAGTAATTATGGGGACAGTTTAATAAGATCCAATTTATACGACTAGGCTCGGAGAGGCCGTGCGTGCCGAGGGGGTCGGGAAATGGGGACGGGGGTCTGCATGCTAAAGGAGGCTATGGCACAGGAGATGGAAGGGAGGGGCGGGGGGAGCAGGATGGCATGATGGGTACAGGCGTGGGAGGAGCGGGAGGGAGGTTCAGGAACTAGGCACGGAGAGACAAGCAAAACAAATGTGATTATTAATAGGAGAGTGATGGGTAGCAATGAGCCCCCGTCCTGTGAGAATGCAGTTTGCTTGTATCCGTGTCACAGAGCATTTCTCCACATACTCCGGTGGGAGGTGTTTGGCTCAGCAGGGTAGGATTTTGTGCCTGTCACCGGAAGGTTGCATGGTTGGATCCCAGAGCCCATACGGAAGGTTGTTGGTTTGAATCCCATACTCTATAGACTGATGCTACAGGTGGGGACCCTTAACCCTGGGGAACCCACGGGGTCATAAATAACCCTACCTTTTAGTTCTGCCTTATATTCAACCCAGTCATCAAAGTAAAGATTTTACTTTTGTTTTTTGGTCATAAATGGTACACTAGGCTGTAGAGCAGAAACTTTACTTTACTTTGATAAGTGGGTTGAGTGTAAGGCAGAAATGAAAAGTAGGGTCAAATATGACCCCGTGGGCTCCCTAACTCCAAAGGCATTGCACGCTGGCTGACCCAGTGCTGCATGCGTGTCTCATGGAGAGCAAGATTTATCCCCCACAGGGGGGATAAAGAGAGCATCTCTGTTCTTTAGGTTTCCTCCTATAGTCTGCAGACACACGGCTAAACTGTTGGCCAATACAAACATCCTGCTGCTGCAAACAACAAATCAAGAGCCTGCAAACTGATCACATGGAGCCTGAAGAGAGGATCAAGAGGTTCACTGGTCTGACTAAGCGTGGCTAATGATCTAAGCGCTTTCGAGCGCGGCAGGATTTTTGGTGCCATGAGTGGTGGGTCCAGCTTCTCAGAAACAGTCACCCTGCTGAGATCTTCACACACTGCAGTTCCTGGAGTTCATGGACCATGGAAAAAGAAACGAAAAACATCTAGCCAGTCTCCCCTCTGATTACACAGCTTCAGAAGTGGCACGTCTTCCAGGGAGCCTGGCCATCATGTGAATGTGGGTTCAGCGGCCAAATATTCATCAAGGATACCTGACGTGGCCAGGAGCAGACAGGCAGGGAAATAGAATCATATACAGATACCGTAGATTATTTAGGAGGAAAGAGAGAACTCAAGCGGCTCAGCACCCTATGGGCTGAGTCTGAGTCACCGAGTCTGAGCAACTGTTCTCAAGGAGGAGGGTGGGGCTTAAGGACTGTCAGTGGGCGGGAAGAGCTCAGTGCTGTGGAGTGTGAGCCTTGTTACATCACAGCATGGGGGGCGGAGCTGCCAAAGGGAAGGGGAGGAAGGAAAGCGGACGGAAGACCCTTAACCGCTTTACTGTACAGCCATATCACACAAAATATACAGTGAATCGATGACTGATGAATGAATGAATGAATGCATGGGGGGGGGGACACTGGGGGGTGAACTAATATTTTATGTTAAATGTGGGGGGGTCCAAACGAATAATTATAAAATGTGAGGGGGACACGTGCCCCTCAGATTTAATGGCGGCGACACCCATGAATGAATGAATCAAAGGTATGAATGAATTAATGGATGAAGAAACGAATGAAAAAAAACACAAATGGGACACTATGAAAATACGGAGAAACTGGTTTCCGGTTCGCATCATTTCTCCGTGTTTTGTGGGCAGAAGATCGTTACGTGTGCAAGTATGCACGCGCACACACATACACACACGTAGAATTTTGAGGTATGCAAATAAATGCCAAAACAGGCAACACTCGTAGAAAACGGCGCTGATTAAACACAAACTTAGCGGGGAGTCGTTTCCAATTGCGCAATTAACACCTTGCAGCATGCTCAGCGTGGCCGAGACCATCTGCTTCAAGGTAGCAGGTCAGCTCGGGATGCGCATGAAGAAGAAAAAAAAAACATCATATCTGTAGCTTCTGTCACTGACGTCCCTGGGGAGCTGCTCGCGTGTCTCAGCTCTGAGCTCCTCCCCTAATAGGATCAGGCTGAGAGACGACATGATGAATAGAAGGGCAGAAGATGAAGTGCCATGCTTTCTTAACTTGTGCATCTGCTCTCATTTAAATAAGTGCTGGATAACACAAAAGGGGATTAGCGCTTTCCAAAAGCAGGAGATACAAACCCAACTTAACCCTTTTCGCAGGTGGCTTGATGAAGTGACGCGCCATTTCCCAGTGTGGCCCGCCCAGCAATACTGATAACTCGAGTTCCCTCAGTGCTCTTAATGCTGCACTTTCTGCTGATTGAATAGTTTTATTAGGTTCTTGCTGTGTTAGAAGTTGTTGTGTAGCTCCTGCTCCAATACAGCTTACACTTACGCAGTGGCATTCACTGGAAACTCAGTCTGGCCAATAGGGCTTACACTTACACAGTGGTAAGTGGTATTCACTGGAAGCTCAGTCTAGCCAATATGGCTTACACTTACACAGTGGCATTCACTGCAAGCTCAGTCTAGCCAATACGGCTTACACTTATGCAGTGGCATTCACTGGAAGCTCAGTCTAGCCAATACGGCTTACACTTA
>JAODKN010000039.1:15825969-15841423 GCA_026774425.1 Petrocephalus zakoni | reverse complement strand
TGCTCAAGGGTGTGTAAGTACCTCCGCCGGCACGTGAACCAGCAGCATTTCTTAGTCAACAGTCCAAGTGAGGAACTCTTAAGTGGCCTGACCGTGTACTGACCATTGAAGCAAAGATGGTACATCATGCCTGGTAGACCCCATAGGTCCATCCTATTGATGTCATGTTGAAATTTACCCACTGTGTACAGACATGGACCATCTCCTGTAGATGTTCAGGAAGGAGGGAGAGATGTTCTCCTTCACAACAACCAAGAGTTCCGTATTTAAGGATTCCAGTCATCAAGCCACAAACTGTCCAAATTGCTACCATCATGCCCAAATCAGCAAGCTCCAGGAGTTTCACCCATCAGACTGATGAACTCCGGTCAATAAACCATTCAGCCGTCCATTTTCTTATTCATAGAGGTGGAGATTTCTGGTCCAGAAAGTAAAAATCCATACTATGATTTAGTTCCAACCAACCAGGGAGTATAAAGCATCATAGTCACAAAGTACTCAGCTGATTGGTTGAAACAAAATCTTGGCCTGGATTTTTACTTCCTGGCCTAGAAATCTCCACCTCTGCTTATGCATATAGCCATCCCTTGCACTTTTTATTCCGGTTTGCATACTGTTAGTACAATGCCGTGATCCTAAGGCACTATTGTCTCCTGTTTTTCAACAACTTGCACTTATCAAGTGTCAAGTGATATGACAAATGTAGTGATTAGATTTGATTTGATCCCGTCTGGATATGCAAAGATCGGTTCTAAACTGTTAAAAGCTTGTTAGCGAGCATAGTGCGTGAGAGAGTGTGAGCGGGGAAGCCCCAGGCATCTGGCCAGAAGTGATCAGCATGGTATTATGCTGACAGTCTTCTGGCGGATGGGAGAAAGGGCTGGATGGTGTGGGGAGGGTGGATAGAGACTTACGATTAACGGGGCGGCAGGGGTCGCTGCGGGTGCTGTCGTTTGACTGGTTACTGGACGCCGACGAGATGCTGGCACTCCGGACGAAACTGAAGGCGGCCAGACGGGCAGGTGCCAGGCGGGAATAGCCGGGGGGGCGCAGGCCCGACTGCCCGGCTTTGGGCAGAAAGGACTTGGGGGCTGGCGCCGAGATGGGCTTCTTCTGATCTTTTAGGGGAGGGGCGACAAGATAAAAGAAGGGAGTTACGGTGACATGGACACCAAGCGTCTCATATCAGGAGTTCCAGAACTAATGTCTTTGGACCTTCAGGGATCCGGGAACAGCTAGGGGCAGCTGGAAAAACGGCTCCCGTAAAACTGGAGGAATACACTTATTAAATGCCTTTTTTCTAGAACATGTAATACCCCTCGTTATTCGTATGCTTGCTCGTCATGAGCATGTACGGCTTATGCCTTTTTACATCCTCTAACCCCTCCTTTAAAAGGTGATCTGAAGCTGGAAGAAGCCTTTTCACAAGCAATCACGACCAAACTCACAGAGCGCACTTGCAGAGCACTAAAGACTAAAATGATATATAATTAAAAATGAAAATGAATAAAGCCCCATTTTCCGTTGAAAGGCTGTTCCTGGTGAGTCAGATAAAGGGGAGATTATTTCATTTAGACGGAGCTCAGATGCAGGTTCAACAAGAATAATTACAAAGTCCTTTAAGAAGAGGCAACTTGAGAAGTTGAGTCAGGGGTCTTCAGCAGACAGCGAGGATAAGAAGCCTATAGTTATGGAAATAGAGAACATTTCAAGGAAGCCAGATTTATTATTGAGAGATCTGCAATACAGGATTTCTCTGTAATGTTACCCTCACTGTCTGTATAACCGTTGACAGAATGATTATAGGACAGTGTTTCTAAGCCCAGTCCTAGGGGACCAAGAAAGTCCACATTTTTGCTCCTTCCTAGCTCCCAGCACATGAAGCAAACAATCAAGCATTCAGGAACACAGAATATCTGGTCCCAGTGTGCTGGGAAGTGTGACAGGTTCGGGGGTCCCCAAGTAGCGCATCGAGAAACATATATACATTACGCTAATAGTGTGCCGTCAGGTGCGTGGCCCAATGTCCTGGTTTAAACCCCATTCCTGCAGCTTCTGTTACCGTAGCTACGCATCTGGCTCCTCCCCAAACCCAACGGGAAGTGCAGTACAGAGGGGCAACACTTCCAGGTGGCAATAAGACAATCGTTCATGCGTCTGTCAGGTGGCTGCCAACAGCCAATAGCTGGCTAGCACAGAAATACCGGAATTCAAAATTCTCAAAAAACCTGGAGTGTTTCATAAAACCATCCCATTATTTACGACGATTACGCAAGCAGGAGAAAATCCTTATTGCGCATCAAGCTCTTTGATTCAAGCAAATGAAACTACAGAGTTTAAAGCTGAGACTACTACAAAATGAACAACAAGATTGTAAAAACAAGCACACAACGAGAAAATGATGTGTGGTTGACGGACTGAAGGGCCCCAACCAGAAAATCACATCACAAACCTGAGGAAGGCAGGTGAGGAGGCCTAGCATGTGAGACGGAGCAGTGCGGATGGGAAAAGATGAAAGATTCGAAAGTGGTACCTCGGGTATCTCGGTCCCTTTATAGTGCTCACTGAGGCTTGCTTGGGCCAAGGATCACAGAGATAAAACGGGGGGAGGGGGGAGAGTCAGACAGATAGACCCTACCCCGGGGAACTGACACACAAAACAGCTATTCGCTCTTCATCAAAGCGTGCCATACAAACCTCACCCTTTCAATATTTCGTGGAAAGGGCCAAAACGAATTTAAAGAATTAAATTTTAAAAAATGAAGACTTCAAAAGGCCAGTGACGAAGAACAGTAACGCAACGAAAGCTCAGAGGCGCTTTACAGTCTGAAAGGGACCCCCACTTTTCAAATTTCCAGGACGACACACCCATTGTGAACTATAGGAACAGGGGTGTATTCAGGGGAGGGGCCACAGTGCTGAAAGCTGATTGGCCCCCCAGAGTGCTCTGCCCCATCACTCACTGATTTGAAAAATATTATTGGCTAATAACAATGTTGGCCCCTTTGTACGGATTACAGGCTCTCTTATGCCCCCTCATCTTAAAAAAAATCCTTGAATTTCTTGTGTGTTGATGAAACTCAAAGGATGCATGGATGGAGTCAAAAAAGGCTCCCTATTCAGATGGGACAGTGCAAAATCTGATAATGGGGCAGGAGAATATTCCATTGAAAAGACAGAGGGGGATATAAAAGTGCACAAATAAATGTGTGATGTGTGATTCTAGCTAACTGATGGTCAGCTCTACAGGACCCAGAAGTACTTTACCCCAAATTCAAAAACACCACCAAGACCCACTTGGCATCACCAAGATTCAAATTCACAGGTGGCACAAGACAAGTGAATAATGGGAGAAATTAAGGAGTCCAGCAGAAAACCTACGCGCCCCCCACATCCCATCCCGCTCATTGATCAAAGCCGGTACGTTTCCCCGCCAGCCCTGAGTCTAGGGCTTTGATGACATTGAGGCCCGTCTCTCCTCCCGATAAGGTCAAGATCATTAAAGATGAATGCCAACCCCAACCCTCTGTGCTGCCCTCCCTCTCCCATTTTAATTCATCTGGGTGTGGAGAGAGACAGATTTAGGTGCAATAAAATTTGAATTCCAATTCAAATGTCAGTGGTTCCCAAATTATTCATGCATCATCCTGTCCTTCCCGCCTCTGTTCTATGGTACCTGACCTAGAGGGAGATTGACATCATCTGCCCCAATGCGGTGACGACTTCCATTCACTGACCTGTTGGCACTGATTTTGCGGAATATGCACAACCGCAGAATCATCTCGAAATTACAATGGTGGACTGACTCAACTACTTGAACCCATATTTAACAGAAGAACTGCGACTCACAGTGAGTAATGCAACTTAACAGGTAAACACAGAGCGGCTTAGCAACTTCAAACTGAAACTCTAAATAAAAAAGTACATGTATTACAATGTCAAATGTGCGAATTATGGATTCTTTGCCCCTCTTAAATAATTTTAGAATAATGCATGCAATGTATTAATGAGAACAATAAGGGCAGGGAGGCAGTAAAGCCCCATTATTGGACGGAGATGAGTCTGTAAAGCTCTGCTATAGGCTGGAGAGAAGCCAGCACAGCCCTCCTATAGGCTGAAAATTGGCACCAACCAAATATAGGCTGGCTACCAACCTGCGGCTTTGCTATAGGCTGGTATGTGGGCACTACAACCTTCCAATGATATCAAAGCCATTCTCTTCATTCCAGGGCCCAGCGACAGCAGTTAGGGACAGATTGGTAGGGTGGGATGTCGCCCCACCCCCCTTCAAGACCTGAGACCCCACGGCGTAGAGCCGGATCAAAGCAGCCGGGCCTGCCGGCTGGCTCACAGCGGACCGCCGAGACCCGCCGATTGGCTCAGCTTCAGCCCCCGGGACCAAATTACAACGACACCACCTCCATGGAGAAGAAGAGGCAGAGATGGTCAGTTCATTCATCCCAACTGCGAGGGACCTCGGGCCCCATCCATAAAGTTGGCACCTTCCAATGATGGAAGAGCAGGACAGAGGAAGGTCATTTCCGGCACTGAGTGCAGTGTGTCACATGTTTATTCATGTTCGTTAATTTGGGGATGGGGGTAGATGTGTGTAGTGATGTGTAGTACAGGCTGAAACAACCCAGTCACCCTACAAAGGGTGGGGGGGGGGGTGCCTTCCCACCAGAGGAATTAACCAACGGTACTTAAATGTTAATTGCTTCACACTTCAAAGGCCCTAGGTAGCCTGAGGCCCATGAACAGGATGAATACATATGCATTAGGAGGACCTATTAGGGTGCATAAACCCAGCGTGGAGATGTGTGTGATGACTCTCTGGGAAGCGAAATGGTACGTCTACGGCCGTGTGCATGCGAGAATGGGACAGATAAAACGTCCCGGAAACACAGAAAGTGGTGAAACACAGACGGAAGGGTGCCCAGATAAAAGGAATACCTTTGGGTTGAGTTTCCAAAAAAAAAAAAAAAAAAAAAAAAAAACACACACATTGCTAAACTGTTAAAAAAAAATTGCGGTGCATTTGCTGGGAAGGGTCTGGGAGCAGCCCGTCAGGACAAGAATGTGGTTTACTGGGCCTTTACGAGGAAATAATGAGCATGATATCAAGCAAAAACATTCAACTGATACAGATCAATTATCAGTCATGAAAGAGACATGAAGGTTCCTCTCCATGATTTATAGTTGCACGATCTGTGGTTTGTTTTCGGGTTGGGAGATTGATGGCGCACGGGCACCTGACGGGCACCTAACGAGGTGCCAGGCTCTGCAGGGTTTATCTATTCAATTACAGAAGAGCACATTGGGCCCTCAGCTGCCGGGATGCATCATCCTCTCTCGGCATGTTTTTCCACCCTCTCTGAAATCTTACATTTCTGGAGCAGGGAAAATCCTCCAGAGAATTGCTTGAAGCCTCGGTATCTGATAAACCCAAAATTTATTTTGAAGACTAAATTTTGATTAGCTCCTCAGAGAGAAGCATTTCTCTGAACCACATGAGCACTTAAATGACTGGGAAAAAAACTGCTTTCATGAGAGCACAAAAGGAATGAGCCAATCATTTTTTATTTACCGAATCTGGATTTAAAAACGTTACGAATGAGTGCTGCAAACGAGTGTGATATTCTCACCTGCTGGGTCCTGGTAAGCGTGAGAAATTGGGGTGACTGCCTGCACTGGCTGGCTCACCACCAAAGCAGTCTTCTGACCAGCCAGGAGCATCCGGTTCTTCATGGACGGGATCCTGTTGACAGCTCCAAGGCCCAGCTGAGGCCTCAGGGCCCTCGGTGCACGGAATATACCTGCAGCCTCATGGCAGCTGAACTGAGAGGCCGCGACGTCCTCCTGTTTGGCAACCCCGTGGCTGACCTCAATTCTGCCGACCTGTAATAGAAAAATGCACATTCCTATATATAATGACTTAAGATGACTTAAGATCCTGCAGCTTTGGAATCCCTGAAACAATATCTTATCATTTTTTATAGTTATTATCTTAGCTAGCATGATCACAACAGTCAACCTTCAGCATCAAAATCTTTTGCAGAGAGCTGGAATTTGTTAGAAATGATCAGCATCACATCGTGAAGGAGCTTGGCCACACGCCAATATACCAACTGGAAGACACCAGAGAAGGAGAGAGTCCTTAGATCTCACAACTTTGCATTTAAAGCAAGCCGCATGATAGCTTCACAAACCGCTCCCTTGCCCAATCTCACCTCAGGCAGGTCTCCACAAATGCCCTCAGGTTTCCCCATCAGCTTGGGGTGGATGTTATGGCTTGGAGGTCTGATTCCAGACACCATAAGTCCTGTAGAAAAAAGGCGTGCTTTCTGCATCTCCTGTCGATACTTGTCATATAGCAGGTTGGATGCACTGAGCACTGGTGAGGTACTAGGCTCTACAGATGCTTTCAAATCCTTGGTAGGTGGGGGGCTGCTGTAAGGAGAGAGCCTTGTGGGGAGAGTGGAGACTTCATATGGTGCTTCCAACCCATGTGGTTTGACCTGAGGGCTTTTGCGTATGTACGTGATGATCTTGGGACGAACGTTTTTGGGCTTGGGAGGGGGGGACCTCTCATTACTGTTCTCTGGCTCAGTTTTCTCCATGATCCTAGATGCATGATGAAGAATAGGTTTTGGAATGCCGCTGCTGACACACACTTTGGATGGGGCTCTCAGCCCACTTATGAGCACCTGTTGATCATTTTCCGGATCTGGATGGGAGATACGAGAACCAGCACCTTTGCTAGGAGATGATAGTAGTCTCTTCTTTGGTGACCCTATAGCCTTGGGTGTTGAATTGCTCATTGCCGACGTGGGGCTGTCACAAGACCTCTGACTTGGTCTCGTCTTCTCCAGGCTGGATGGGCTCGCTCTCTGCTCATGATCTCCTGAATGCTGTTTCTGAACACCTTTAGGCTCTGTGTGACAGGATAAGCCTCGGTGATTAGCATTTTGCTCTGGTTTCTGAGCAGCTGTTTCATCTGCCTTGTGAATAGATCTTTCTAGAAACTGAGAATTTAGGTGCAAGGATTGACTTTCCACAACAGGACGACCTGCAAACAGTCCCTTGCTGGTTTCAGTGCAGGATGCGCGGTTTAGTAACTGCTGACTGCGGAGTTGTACCCATTCATTGGGTGTTGGGTCTGAGGACACTACATTTCCTGGCTTGTATATCATCTTACACTCATTTTGTTCACCGTCTGCTCTTTTTTGGGTGTTCCGGTGTTGTAAGTGCATTCTCTCTTTTGTATCCATAGCTTTCTGGTAACATTTGCCCACACCATTGATAAGTTCTCCAGAGTATTGTTCAGCTGGACCTTTAAACACATGGCTTGTTTGTTCCAGTGGTGCATCCTGGAAAGGTTCCTGAGACAGAGTAGAGGAGTTCCTGTTAAGATTGATGTTGCTGGACTGCACCATGCTCATTCCGCAGAAGATGATAGACTTACTTGGTCGCTGCAAGTTTCCGATTTTGGCTGAGGTAGTGCGTATGGGTTGTGTGGCCCAATTCGGCTTAACTGAAGTAACCTGGGAGCCTGCGGCAAGTGCCTGTTCGGTGCTTTCCTTAGAGATGGAAGCAGAGAGACGAGATACCAAAGCATCATTCCCTGAATGGAAGTGCAAGGTTGACCTTCCTCCACCTGAGGTTGCTTCGTGTGCATCATTCCGACCCTCAGTCATTGTTTTAGCAGTAGCAGAGTTACGCTCTGCAATGACTTGGCCAGAAAGTGGTTCACTTACTGGCATAACCTCAACTGCTTCCTCATGATGTTCCTTCTCTACTTCCAAGAAGGCCTCAAGTTCCTGGCTTTCTAGGAGCTCAAATTCTTCCAGGTCGGGGTCATCAACCGGAGACTCCATTTCCCAGCTGCCAAGCTTGTCCTGTCCGTCACTCTGAGACTCCAGCGGAGGTAGAGAGCCCACATTGCCAGTAACCTCCACCTGGATGGCGTTGGCGTTGGCATCACCCTGGGTTACAATACATGCTGGCTTGTTGTTGTTTTTGGTCTCTCCGCCTTCATTGTCCTGAGGTTCAGGGGTGAAGGGGTAACTGAGATTGCCCTGTAAACTCATAACGTCCAGTGATGCTTTCAGGAGATGGTGATCGGTTGTTGAGCCATTAACAGAAATTGCTTCACATGCCCTTTCCCCAGGTTTCTGCACTTTTCAAGTATTTAGTGCTTTGTAGAATGAGCGTATTGTCTATTTTCACATGGTTGATTGACCGTTTGATCAATGCCGCTATTGTAATGCCTATTTACGTATGACGCCAAAAGAGGCAGGGGAAAAAGGTTCAGGTTGAGGTTTCCCTTGAAGACAACAAGCTCTTCTGGATAACCTGTGACAAAGGAGGAAAAACATGTGAACAAATACAGGAAATTATAGTTATATTGATAACACTATACTTGAGGGGGCATAAATAATGCTTTTTTCAAGTATTAAATAACCAGTGTTGTTACGCATTGATTCCATTGTTCGTTCATTGATTCCATTGTTCGTTCATCAGTAATCGTGATCATTGAAGCATTTCATGCAGGAACGATATTCTTGAGTAGTAACTGAGTAAACAAGTTACTTGTGTCCCCTCAAAGCATCATTGGAAAATTTTAGCAGTGCAAACAGCTCACACGAGAGTTCTCAAAACACTCTAAACATTAATTCTTGTAATCACATGTGAATCTCCATGTCTCTAAAAGTGGCTGCACACTTCACACAACTTCCGAAGGGAATAGAAAACAATGGCAAAAAAAACATGCCACCAACTTAGAAATGTCACCGCCACCTTGCCCGTTCCATGTCATGCTAAAACCCCATTGGGTAAGGAATGTTTTCTTTTAAAATGTAAGTTGCTATCTTTATTGACAGCCATTATTGGTTTAATGCTAGCAGCAATACAGATGGGTAAGGCAGCAATTTACATGGCACTCACAGTTTCATGCTAGTGAAACACACACATTCCATGGCAACATTACATGGTTATGACATTGACTATTAATATAAATACACAAATACACATTAACTTACACTATTTAAAGATGGGGGCGGTGTGACACAAAGCATGCTGGGAAACGCATAATTAGTCCTGCTGTCCAACCTGGTGGCATCACATTTGTGTCAGCCAATCAGGGACAGTGGGTGGGATCAGAACAAAAGGGGAAAAAGGTCACCTCGGGGACCCTGCAGAGGCGGTGCACCAGAACAATGATCACCGGTTATGCGATGTAGATTCTGTTGGTTTCGTTTAAAGTGTGTGGCCATCTTAAGGTCACTAACGGTGGGGAGGGGCTTCACAAGTCACAGCACCAGGGACAGCAACCGCCGGACAGAATTCAGCACCAAGATTGTGGACAGCCGGATCCGTGCTCTGTCCCTAATCGACCGTGACTGGAAGCCACTAATTAGGGAAGGTACCTCTGCAAAGCCAGTGTCCTTGAATGAAGGGCAACAATCGGACCAGCAAGACCTCTACAGAGCAGAAGCCTGCGCCGTTTTAGACACTAGGGAAGCTATGGCGATACCAGACTGAGTTCAGTCCCCCTGCAAAATGCTATTTGTATATTTGGACAGGGCCGTAGGCCAGTTTGCAGTAGGCCCAGGACACTGCCTCACCAGCATCTAACCTTAGGACCCCTATTACACACCCCAAATTTAAACATTAGCCACCCCAGGCTGATTCTCACGTGATACCCACTGCTTGTTTGTACTCCCACCATGTAAGACAAAAAAAAAGCCTGAACCACACAGCAGCTAACTCTAATTTCCCTAAATATTAACGAAACTATGCTTTGATTTGTACTCGCCGCTGGCTTGGTTACGCATCTTAAGTAAGTACCTCCAGTATATTAATCTGCATTGGAAATTGAGAGGTCGTAAGTTTAGAATAATGCTGCTATTATAGTTGAATTATTTAATGCAAACCAAGAACCTGAAACTTCACGCTAAGAGTGGAGGAACCGGGTGGGCTGGGAAGCAATGTCTGCAAAGGTGAAGCACATGAATTTAATGGTGGGGGGGAATCCCCACCGGTGACAGCGCCCGGCTCATCCCCGGCAAGAACTGCTCATTTCCAAGGCACTTGTGATTTGCTCACTTTCTCAAAGGGGCGCTTGTTGAGATGGATTTCGGTGTCACGCTGTAATCCGATTCCGGCAGCCATGTCTGTCCATTTTTCTAAGCGTATTTAGAAATAGATTCTGAAGATGTGTTGCAGAACCTTGCAGCTAGACTCCTGGATCAAAGTACAATGTTTGTTTTGTTAAAGGCCTGCTAATGTTATCCATACATCCATCCATCCATCTCTGTAATGCCAAAAATTACCGCCCATAATGATACAGCTCTGAGTCATATGTCCTAATTTTCCACTTTAACGATGTTTAACGTTGTTCGAAATGAAAAATTATACGAGCAGGTTCACAAATTTTAATGCAGCTCAAAAGGATTTCAAATTAAAATTCCGGGAGCAGCCGTGTATTTTATTTTATTTTTTTGCAGTGGCAGAAAGCGACAGAGCCCCGTTTAGTAATAAAATTTTCTAATCACTGCTCCCAAGAACAACGGGAAAAGGATCGGAAGAGGGATATTGCCAGAAATGAAGACTGATGTGAGGCAAATTGCAGAACGGAGGGGAAAAAAAAAATGAAAACGGAGGAGAAGAGAATATATCCAATTATACCTGAGCCGTGAAAACAAAGAAAGAATCAATGACAATGTGCCTGTATCACAAAGTGAGATTTCTTCGTTAGCTAGATAAATCTGACAGGTTACGGTAGTCGGGGCTAAATGTAAGTGAATGAAGATAAACTGGGTTAACTTAAATCCGATAATTTATCCGGCTAAGCAAGAAATCCGGCTTTGTGATACAGGCCCATTATCTCGTAATTAGCTTAATCGCTTACGACACGTCAACCTGCACGGGAAACAACAAGAGATAAGAATGAGGGGGGTTAAAAGGTAAGTTGTGGGGTTTTGGTCGTCTCTTCAGACCACAAACCCAAAGAGGCAGGTTTAAACGGGGTCTGCGGCTGCCGTGACGTCTAGCACGGCAGAGAGCAGAGGCCAGCGCATGCCACGAGACGCTATGAATCTAATTTCGCGGTCGCTGCGAGCAGGAGATGTTTTCGGTGATTAAGGAGCCGGCGGCCGGGGAGGGTTCCGCTAAAGCGAGCCACGTCCCAACATGGCCCCGGTATCTCTGCCCACCACACGGAGGCAGGTGCGGCCACCCACACGCTCGTGACACCCTAACCACCCACCCCCCACCCTGCGCTTTCGAGGCGGGTAATGTCCAAGGTGGTTAATATCAACAGCCAAACACGGTGACTAAAAGGGGAAGGAAACTATTTCATAGTTTACACACCAGGCAAAGAACAAAGTGATAGCTAAAATAGTACTTTGAAATAAGCAGAAGAACATAAGGAGAAAAAATATCTAAAAAAATTAAAAAAAAAAAAAAAAAAAAAAAAAAAAAAAATCGACAAAGAAACTGCATATAAAACTGTATACAGAAGTTGAGATATCACTAGCGTGCTTCTATGCCATGACAAAATGGACTGTAATATCATAAAATATTCTGAATTTTTGCGGGATTACAGAATTACTGTGGTTTTAAATTTTTGAGATAGATGCAAATTCTCTTGACTCCGTTGGTCTAAAACTCGGCATTGCGAGCATGTAGCCAGGGCTTTTCATGGCAGCTAATTAGCACATGTTTTAATTTTTATTCAAAGCAACATATTTTTGAGAAAGCTGGGTTAGATATTCCTAGAGGTATGGGGGGGGGGTGAAGGGCCTTACTCTGGGGCCCAACAGCGACATCACTCTGCTGAGTCTGGGATTTGAACCAACAACCTTCCAGTCTCACACACAACATCCTTACCCACGGAGCCACACACCACTTCGAAGAGGAGGAGATTACAAGTTTTAGCCACTTTCATTTGTCTTTCAGCTCCTGTGTGTGACAGCCGACAGGGGTAAGGGGGGGCAGAAACAGGTAAGGAAGGTTCACAAGGCTAATATTCTGTCCCCCCCATGAATATTCCCTGATTCCCCCTGCTGTTAGTCTCCCTCAGGACCTGGGGGTAACCTTGGTTTATCTCTCACAGCAGATGGAGTGGTATAACAAGTATGGCACTTCAACTCACACACTGGACTCGTCTGCATAAATGCCAAAATGTAGACCCCGAGCTACATTTAAGGGGCTTCCTCATTGTGCATTGTGGCAGGCCTGCCAATTCAAAACTCATACCCTTTGGAATATTTGAATAGTTGCTTTTCTTTCATTTTAAATTTCTTTTAAAGGATTCTCCTAAAATTCCTACTGAAATATGCCATAATCCACTTACTTCTTCAGCATAGGGAGTAATATTCTTCACAGAAAAATTGTTCTGTCAATATTCTAACCTAGATGTAAGATTTAATAGTTCCGCTAATGTGCGCTGGGAGAACTCAAGCTAATTTTCTCCCCAATAATAAAAAGACCCCATTGTTACTTGCAGATGTGCAGCAGTTCTAATATAGTTTAAGGACTGAACCCTCCCCTGGTTAGCGGCTGGTGGATATAGGAGTCGAGACACAGTCCACCTGAGCGATGTGTCCGGGCCAAGTCATTCCAAAGCAGCGATTCCACGACCCCCGACCCTGAAGCACTGATCTGCGGCTGATTACCCTTGTTGCAACTGCGCCAGGTGCGATCCGGCCGTGGAGCCGGACGACGCGTCATACCTATGGGCCTCTGAGGCAGCACAGCTCTGATTGGTGGGTTGATGTGGCATGAACTACCACAGATCCCCATTCATGCCATCCCCCTCCCCACCCCCCACTGGATCACTTCAGTGGCCTGGCAGTAATCTCATGGTCATGAAGGCATGCAATGCTCACAGCCTGCCTTCTGCTGGAAGACCATGCACATAAGAAGGTCAAGATGCATGGCATGAACAATGGAGAGAGTGAAGCTAGACTGGCATGAATCCCAAGCTCAGCTACGGCACAGTGACAGTGGACTATTCCATTCTCTTTTTTTGGAGGGAAACAAATGGTCCGCTGCTTATGGTGCAGCGTTCCGCCGGTTAAAAAAAACACATGTGAATTTGCACATCAACAGTCAATTTATCATGGGACCCAACAACATCCTTCGCAAGTAAAAGAGCATGTGTTGGTATTGTGGATAGGACACAGTATGTACAGAATGGTGTAGATCCTTTGTTCCTAAATCCCAGTTGGTGCGTGTTGTCATCCACGGTTAGGATATTATTTATCACGTTAATTAACCGCCAAAATGTGTGTAATTCTCCGACACGGGAGGCAAATTTGTGTTTGCATACAGAATCAGCATCAGCTGTCTGCCCCCGATGTTTGGATGTTCAAAACCTCCAGCTTCATGCCTTCCTTCAGTTCGACCGCCACTGAAAGATGGAGTTGCTTTCATTTAATTTCTAAAAGATGAGAACAGCATAAAAAGAGACTTTTTTGTAATAAAAAAGGGGCCATTCACCATCATTCCCAGCATAAATCTGCATTGTTTGTGAAGGAGTCATGGTGTTGATCTTGGAATTTTCCTGGGGAGAGGGGGTTTCTGCATTACAGTATTTACAGAGGGGGGACCCTGGAGTTTAATTAAGGGACGCATTTCCTTCCCGATATGGAAATTGAAAGTACGGGTCAGCGGAGAGTGGAGGGTGATGAGATGGAATTTGTGAAAGAGGGGGCTGCCCCTGGGAGGGGGAGTCGTTGGATGGCAGTCTCCCCATCAGAGAGGGTCTCTGTGAAGGCACTGACCACAGCGTGCTCGGGGGGCTGACGTACCCCAACCATAAGGATTACTCCAAGCCCCCCCACTGATGTTCCCATCCTGACCATTGGCTTTTCCTAGAGCCAGGTGCTAGGCTGGGGCCTTGGTGTCTAACACGGCAAGGATGCTTCAGCCACAGGTCACAGACTATTCATTATTAACATCTATACCACCCCCAGGGGAGCCCTATTTTATTTTTAGTATACGTATTTAGGTTAAAAATCCCTCCCCAAGAAAAATGTAAAATGTGCAACAAAGCAGCTGCAATCAAACTCCTCTGATTCACTATTCAATTCAAAGATAAACCTTTGTTTTACTGCAGGATCATTGCTACCTTCCCCCTCGCTCGGTATGCGAGTTAAATTGCAGCCTGACGGCAAAATCCACCATCCACAGGAGGTTAATTAACCTATGAGGATTCATCTGGGTAGAAAGAGCCTCCAAATTATAGCACCCCCTTCCTAACTTCTTGTGTTTCGCACCGTTTTTTAACCCTGCTGGCTTCCCCAGCCCAAACACCTCCATAAGATTAAGGGGGGGGGTGATACTCCCCCTTCTAATCCTGCAAAATCTGTCGGAACAAAGGGTGCAGCTCTTAGGGGAAATACGGTACATGAGGACATTGTGCTACAGACCTAAGGATCAGCTGGCCAACAAGCAGTAAAGACAACAAGTAAATAACACTTGTTGGACACTCAGTGCAGGATTGACACATCTCAAACCCCCCCCCCCCACCAGGGAGATTCATCCTCCGGACTATATTAGACAAATACTTTCCCCGGAGATCCAGTGAGAGCCAGTGCTTAACTGGACCATCTGGGTTAGGCACTCGATGGCCACTTCTGGAGGCACAGGAATATATTTAGGGTGAACATCACCGGGGTAAGAGAGCGGCATGCATCTCCAGCAAAAGTATTTTACATATTTGAATAATTACAGCCGCGAACCATAACAGACTGAAATGTAAAAATACCGGCTGGAACCGTATAAGGACATTTCTAGGCCAGACGCCCTGCCGATTCCTGCAGTCTGGAATTCCACGACGCACCACCTACAGCACCCATGACTTACACCGACACGCCGTGACATGTGCGAAGATGAACAAGCATAAATAGAGGAGTCGGCCGTCAAAGTGGAGTTTGTGGATAAGTGGGCCACCACAGGGTCCCCAACTGTTCCCGCTTGCCATACGTGCAAAGGCTTGCCCAGCCACGTGACAGCATTATAAATGTCGTGACTGTTAGCAGATTAGTCAGTGGAGGGAGCCTGGTCAGGGGTGTTGGTTTTGGGTGAGAGGCAGGTTAGCCAGTAAGTCACTTTGGCTATAGAGATGTGGTGAGACACATCTGGACACAATGTCTATTGCGCAGCTGTATCTGAGGTCCCTTCAGCAGGCCTGTTTCAGCAGAGAGCGGAGCAGGACCTTCCTGGGACTTGGAGAAAAAAAACCTACATCCTTAACTGTTTTGCGCCCCCCCCCCTCCCCATTTTGGCATCACAGGAACACCGCTGAGATAGTCTGACCCTTGACTATCAAGATCATTCCAGGTGTCAGAGGTATGCAAGGCACATCAGGTAACTACTGGGGTAATAATAGATGACCAGTTATCCTTTACATAACAACAGGAAGATGAGGCCTTATTTGTCAGAA
>JAODKN010000039.1:15795983-15810781 GCA_026774425.1 Petrocephalus zakoni | reverse complement strand
CCCGCCCCCACCCCCACCCCCCACTCCATCCGGAGATTACTGACAGCCAATGGCAGAGCTGCGATACCACAAAAATGACGGACAATGCACATCTGCCAACGTCGACACGCTGCAGACAAGTTTGTCACGTTTGGCGGTCGGGGATGCATAAAGTGTCATGGCGTGACATTAAAATGCATGCATCTGCCACAGGACTGGGGGCCAATCCTGCATCCTTGTTCTCAGTCACGCACACACGCAACTCCCAGCTGTCCAGGCACTTGAACCGGTGATATAGCAATTCATGCTTTTTTGCATAGCCTTCACTTTAACGCATACATTGATCAGCTGTCAAAAACAACTGTCATGACAAGAAAGCAGCATGATTGATTATTCTTACCAAGACTCCCTCAGCCCTAATCGCTCTACTGCTATCCTTTGTTTCATGCCATACTTACTTAAACGGAAGGCAGATGTTTGACTTCTCTAGACCATGAAGATCTAGACCAACCATGAACAACCAATATGGAAAACCCTGTCCTTCACCCAAAGAATCTTTGTGTCTTATTTACCATTTATAAAGAGCCTCTGTATCTTTTTCCATATTGCATTTAGCGCGCTGTACGGCATGCCAGTACGCACTGCAGTTAATAGAGTCAGAAAAAAAAAAAGACTTTTGGCATCAGGCAAGTACGACTCAACACCTTAATGTTCACTGGTGCCATGCATGCAACGGCTGTAAAACGGAATGCCTGCACGTGTGAGCCACTCTCTGTGAGCGCTGTCTCTAACCCGAGCAAGGCAGTGCAAGACTCTGGGGCAGAGTCAGGGTTTCTGCTGACATATGGAGCAGCCCGTGGCGTGTCCCCCTACCCCACTGGCCTACTGCCTCAATCCCTCCATCTGAGCAGCAGACAGGGCTGATGGGCAGAAGGGTGAGTGGGACTCAGCCAATAGCATCGCAGCCTCAGGGAGACCATGCCTGTTTCCGTCTCTGTGATATGGGGGTTTGTGGGCAGGATTGAGACATTTGCAGGAATTCCGCCTATTTAAATCACGCTGCTCGGAGAGAACCCCACCCAGGGGCAACTTGCTCTGTGCCTTAGGCCGCAGGGAACATGATGTTGGGGGAGGGGGGTGGCACCACAGACAGAGACCTCATTGCACTCCTCAGAGTTCCTGGCCTGCTGTCTGATAAGGATTCCAGCACAGGAGCCTCATCACGAGGGCCTTTGGAAGAATGAATCCCTGCCGCAAGCTTCGAAGGCTGTCAGCATGCAGCTCCCCAGTATGAACACAGACACTACACACAAAGAAAATGCCAAGATCAAAAGTAAGGAGCTTCTTTTTGGGGGCCCATTGGCTTCATAACATGAAAAAGAATAATCAACATGTTCTCCTCACTCTAGAGCAGAACAAAGAATTTAAAAATTCTGTTTGTGGCATTTTACTTTATTTGCAAATTGAAATTACAAGGGATACGCACAGTCCTGATTTACAGCAGACTGCAACAGGTCACACAGCTCATCCAGTCAATGAATAAGAAAGAAGAATAATAATAACGGCCCATATATTACCACTCAGAGCTACAGTGATGCATCGCTCAAATTACACAGCAAATGCCCGGGATTTAAAGAATCTCTTCATTTCAGGTGGGCTTTTCGGGATGATGGCCAGGAGTCGTGACACTTGCGGGTCAGATTGATTAGACTGGACTTTTAGTGTGGCTGGATTCAAAACCAAACACATAAATCAAATACTCATCGTCACGGCTCAGGTGCCAGTCTGCTGCTGGGACCGTATCTGGGCCTCCCCGGAACGATGAAGGCCCTGGGACGTCCCAGCAAGGTTACCATTTAGTCCCTGCTGTTACCATTTAGTCACATGAATTAGCTATACGTGGTCCTTCATCTGCGCTCCCTAAATGAGGTGGCACCCCCCCCCCCAAAAAAAAACAAACAAAGCTGGCAATGGTGTTTTGTGGAGACCTCCTGTTCTTACCCCATCTCATACACACATGCTGAGATTTCCAAACACAATAAACACAGATAAACTGACCCTGAATGAGTGATTAGTGGATGGATGGTTACAGTCAAATCTCCTCCCAGCCAGATTTTAATAGAATAAAATAGAATACTGATAAATTATCAGTCCCCATGGGGAAATTCCCTTCTTGCATATCCCATGTTACCGTGTATGAGACAGACACAGGTGCGAGGGAGCTTGCAGGTCACAGCCAGCATGCGGCACCCCTGGAGCAATTGGAGGTTAAGGGCCTTGTTCTGGGGCCCAACGGCAAAGTCAGTCTGCTGGCCCTGAGATTCAGTGTGACCTTCCAATCATGGGCTCAAATGCTAACCCGCTGAGCCAAACAATGCCCACGCACATGACGATTTTTGTGCATGTATAAGTCATGTATCCAGGCTTACTTCAGCCGTCTGTAAATGAAAACCACACTCCCAAGCCAAAACCCTGGATGGACCCTTCAATTTGCAAGGGCTGATGAGGAAAACTGCCAACATCGTCACTCAGCTCACCCAGGGGCCTCTTCATTAACACAAACCTCTTCCTGACCTGAGTCACTACACTGACTCTGACAGAAACACGACAGTGACCCACTAGCATACCGTTATGGATAGTCAGTGAAAAACATGGCATTTGGCTTGCCGGCTGAGAGAGGCCTGTAATTGGGCAAAGGGAGGAGAGGGAATGCTGGGAAATCACTTGACAAAGCCTTGGAGTAAGGGAGGCTATGGCAGACCCGAATGGAAATGGAGGGAACCCACAGAAGCATCAGCTGCAGTTCTTCAAACAGCCAGCAGGTGGTTAAAGTGGACTTATTGCCACATGGCTGTACAGCCAGATACCAGGTAAGGAACTATTATTGTATACCTCAAAGCTCCACCTAAACTGCTTCAATTAAAGATTTAACTGTAGCAATGTGCAAAACCTCAACAAAATGAAACCATTGTCCTTGACTTCATTGTAACATGTTCAGGTACCACTTAGAGTCTGGATAAACATTGTCAGGCAGATTTTACATAAAATCCCAATGTTAGGCCCTGATTCTGCAGCTTATCACATGTGGCTGAATGAGAGATACTTGCCAGCAACAGGGGTGTACAGAGGGGCGGGGCCACAGGAGCACTGGCCACAGCTGAAAGCTGATTGGCCCCCAGACTGACCCCCACCCGTCACTCACGGCATCAAAACACATCATTGGCTAACGATAAAGCCGGCCCCTCAGTATGAAATATCCTAGGACTGTCCCTGCCCGGAGAGTTCACAAGGTGAGAGTTCCCTTCTAGGCTGCAGTTGAAATTCCTGTCTCCCAGGACAAATACTGTGGTCCACATGTGTTACTCTTGCCCAGGGGTGTGGGACTAAATGGATGTAGGTTAGTGAGACAAGTGTTCTTGTCATGAGGGGATATGGGGGGAGGGGCTCAAATGGCACAGTGGACACAGGTCAACGTGTCCGCAGACGGTGGATAAGGAGAGAAGGTATGGGACGGTAAGAGGAGCAAATAGGTGGGAGTCGGCAGGAAATGTAGGGTGAGGGCTGGGGTGCTCATGAATAATTTAGGCTTCATATGGAAATAAGTGGGAGAGACGGGGAGATGTGAGGAATGGTGCCTTCTGATCTCCACGGGGTTCCGGCATGACCCCGAAATGGTAGCTTACGCTACACCCCTTTGCGGGAGCGGGTCTCCGAGTTTGCATGGTGTGTCACGCGCCCTAAAAAAAAAGCACAGTGCAGTTCCCGGACCGGTTTCTACTCGGAAGAACGAAGGCGGAGGACTCAGGTGATCTACAAGCTGATCCGAAGCGCGCGTCTCGGGAAGGAAGAGTTGTTTACATTTATTTATTTACCAGATGCTTTTAAGTGACGTACGGCTGAAAAAGCAGAGCTGGCCAGTCCCTGGAGGAACTGGGATTAAGGGCCTCGCTTTAGGGCCCAATGGTGATATCTCAAAAGTAGAACCACGATCTTCCGATTACAGGCACAGTGACCTATCCCCGCGAGCCACACACATTTACTCTATTAAGTCTAGCACACACCTACACGCACACACTGTGATAAGCCTTCCCCAATCCTAGAGGCTTCTCGCTGTTAGAGGACTCCATCAAAGAAGCTTTACAGTCCATTCACCCTGGCTTATAGGGTTACTTTCCCTGTGTCCAGCCCCAAACGCCCAATGCCAAATAACCACTCTATGCATAACCAATAAACATGCATGAAGCAGCACTGTATCCTCCTTCTAACAAGAGGTTCATTTTGACAGTTGGAGTAAAAAGACAAGGAGGTAAAAAGATGGCAGGGCGTCACACAGTCAGGTAACCATGCCCTTCTGCCGGCCTTCACTTTAATTTTCAATTCATTCTCTGCCACCCATACGATGTAACATCCAGGGCAGATTGCGGTCCGACAGGCCTCATCTCTGATGAACCGGCCACAGCGTGGGACACAAACACAGGGCGATGTCATACAGCCAAAAGAGCTAACATCACAGCCAGTGAGCACGCCACATAAAAACGCCAATGCTTTAAAAACCAACTTCAAACTTCGGATGTGCTCTGAACGCAGAGGTGTCAATTTCAGGTCCAGAAAGTAAAAATCCAGACCAGGATTTTGTTTCAACCAATCAGTGGCGCATAAAGAGTCACAGTCACAGAGTGCGCGAATAGTTGGTTGAAACAAAATCCTGGTCTGGATTTTTACTTTCTGGACCTGAAACTGACACCTCTGTCTGAACGTGGGCACTCAACCTTCCAAGAAATGTAAAAATATTTAATAAAAAAAAAATCAAAAAACAACAAAGAAGAGGAACCAAGTATTGTGTTTGCATAAGTATATTTTAACTGAAGATCATTGGCTGTAAGGAGAACGCATGCACTATCCTACAAATAACGTAAGTGCTGTGCTGACCCCCCCCCCCCTCTAAAAATGGGAAAACCCAGCTAAGAGCTACCAACTCTTCTTCCCTGTAATGTTTATGTTCCAAGCACGAAGCGCTCGACCACATAGTGCTTCTTCTCCGACTCTTCAAGGTTAATGATGGGCACCACAAAGCGGCAGTAATCCGCGGCTGAACTGACAGGTCGCAGCTATGGGGGGCGTTCAGGAAACGTCACAGGGCGAAAAGGGCGTCCCCTCCCCTCTGCCACACCACGCTATGGACACCGCATGTGCAGAGTGCGGGAATGCGCGAGCGCGTACGCAGAGCTGCTGAGTGTGTACAGCAGGGCCGCAGGGCTTATCACTCGGAGCAGGTACTGGCAGGTGAGGGGAGAGTAAAAAACTGTCCCAAAACTCTTCAGATTTGACTTATTTCTCTGTCCAGAAATATCCAGAATAATTTCTCACGGAAAAGGGTTTTCATTCTCTTTTTTTTGTCAACCTGACTTTTGGTCAGCCATACATAAATAGAAAAATTTAAAGAAAAAAAAATAAGTAAGTATTTCAGCCGTTCGACCAAAAATATCAGCCAATTCCACCCTCAGTTTTATAGAGATCTATAAAAACGGCCACTACACTAGCTACCAAAATAACCGCTAAGAAACGAGGTCCGCACTCATTGGGGCAGGGGCTACCCCAACAGACATCTCTCAAAAAAGATTATGACCTGACTTTTTTTTTGTATCTATTTAGTATCAAATAAAACACTCTGACTGATTAAACCTAACCTGGGCCAATTTTAAATTTTTACCTACTTGTCCAGGCAAGGGGGTATTAACACATACAGACACGCCACTGTCCTCTCGTGCACAGAACCTGCCACAGAGATTCAGAGAAACTCCGAGTACTTCCTACTGTGCAGGATAACAGATTAAACTGAGCTTTCTTGAGTCTATCATCCGTCCTCTGATGGAGGGGGTGGTGGTAATGGGGTTCTCAGGTCTACAAGAGCAGGTGGGTAACCTAGTCTTTGGAAGATCAGGTCCAGAAGCAGATGTGCATGATGGGTTTGATCTCGTCAAAGGTGCACGGAGGACAGCCCAAACTGATCTCCCACAACTTCCTGGGCGGAGAAACAGGTAACGCGAGATACCTCAAACATGCTCCCTCTCGCCGACCTTTGTAAAGAATTCCGACAGGCTCCCTTTAAAAGCCATACATGATTCTTAATCCCACCGCAAAGCAAAAGTAAATAGTATTTCCTTTAGAACTTAACAATTACATCTATTCATTTGGAAGATGCTTTTGTCCAGCACATGAAAGAGGCAGATGCTACATTAAAAAAGCACACAGCTGTCAAGGACACAGCACAGCTACACTGGCCAGGCTTCCGGTAGGTGTAACTGTATCCAACACTTTAGTTTTGTGTAATCAAACATCACAAAGACATGAAAAACATGAATTGTTTTTCATTTGAGTTACAGTCTGTCAGGACTTACAAAAAATACAAATAATTCAAATTAAATTCCAGACCAAACATCAACGCATTATTATAGCAATAAAACAGAACTGATTTCCAGACACCCTCTAATGGGGGGGGGGTTAATTTTCAGGAAAAAAAGACTAATGGTTTTAAAACCAACCGGGTTATTGCCTGGGGTCGTGCCCATAAACGGGACAGCTGAGCTCCAGAAAACCGACCAAAAACAGTGGGGGCTGCTTTTCAGGGGAAGTATCATCTGCGATCAAGATGGAAAGCGGGATTCTCACGGCATATCGGTCCCTCTCACAACATGATGAGGGAGGAATAGAGGAAACGGGTCAGTGGCATCAAAAAAGACGGGAAACGCATTAAGGGCAGAGGGACTGGACTTTATCCAACCTGCCAATTATAAGCTGTTCCAGTGGTCCAGCAAAGGATTCAAGCCCCTACTGGCCCCGATTGCACCGACACTGGCAAAAACAGAGGAAAACAGACTTGGCCAATGTTTATGGAGACTAACCTCGGCACCCATGCTCACTCATGCAGTCAAAGCCGAGTTAGGTTACAATTATTTACATAAATAAACCCAACAGCAATAACAACAAGAGAACAAATTAACGCAACGGCCGCATATCGGCAATCCATGCGAGACAACCCCGAGTCTATTAAATCAACAAGCGAATTAAAACCCCCAGCGACGTGGGAAACCGTGCATCCAGCCTCTAACCGCGATATTACCGCGGCAGCTGTTATTACGGGGAGCTGTCATTTTTAATTGGGGTGCGGGGGACACGCGTGAAACCGGGACGCCGTCATCGCCCGGAGATGGAAAGCGACCTCGCCTCGCAAAGTGCGAGCAGGTGCACTCACGTGTGAGCCGGATCGGAGCCCCATGCCTGCCGACACAGAGCCCCGGACGCCGCGGCAGCGCTCGCATCCCCCCGTGCGCACTTACCCGCTGGCCCGGTGCGTGCGTCTCTGCCAGATCGGCCACCGGCGATTCGCTTCTGCGGAGCGCTGAGATCGCGGGGAGAGAGAGCGGCTGCGGGGAGTGGGACCCATGATACAATGCAGGTAACAGCTTTTTTTTTTCCTCCTTTGCCCCCACCGTTAGACCCCCCTCCTCTCTCCCATTAATGCGACTTCATTTCTGAAAAGTAAGCGCGCCCCCTGCTGGTAGCAGCACAGGTAAGCGCGAAGGCGATAATACGAAGAAACCGTTCGGGGGGGGGGTCAGTGTTATTTTTAGATAAATGCCACGCTGATATTTGATAGCTATTAGTTTACTGACACATTCCACCGCTGCTCTGGGATATCTCCCTTCTCCAATTTACACCACCTTTGCTCTTTGAAGCTTCAACGTGCTATGTAATTTTTTATTGGTAATTAATTGGCAATGGTCACTTTGATTCGCCTCACCTGTGTTGTGTTTTTTTTTAGGGGGGGGGTGCTTTGGCAGAGGCTGTGAAGCTGGAGTAATGCTGCATCTAACATATTTGTTCACTGAATTTCTTTCCCTCTAAATGAATGAATGGTGTTAAAAACAAAACAATATCCCGTGAGTAAACAAGAACAGAATTTTGGCGGCTCATTTGGTATCATGGCTGCCTCTCAGTACCAGGGTTAGGGGTTTAAATCCAAACCCTGCTGTGATTGTGTAAATTTCACTCCATGTTATGAGAGAAGTCGTCGGGGGACTCGAGTTTCCCCTTACGGTTAAGCCAATTGGCATCTCTAAATTGCCCTTTGGGTGGGCACCAATGTTCCCTGTGAGGGTCTGGCATCCTGTCCAGAGAGTAGCACAGCCTTGTGGCTCCAGCCCATGAGTTAAGTACTCTTGAATACTCAGTAATATTTGAGTACTCCAACCAGCTGAGTACTCTGTAAATGTGACTCTTTATACTCAACTGGTCGGTTGAAACAAAATCTGATTTTTACTTTCTGAACCTGAACTATCTACCTCTGCTGATCGGGATACACGTTTGGATGACTTCCAAAGCAAAAATGGCTTCAGTCAGTGAATGCCTTCCTTATTTGATACATAGCAAGGTACAGGCACGGGTGCGAGAGGAACGCTCAAAACCTTACAAAATACACATAGGCCTGCTAAAATGCTTGGATTTATTTACAGCAGCAGCAACTGAGAGGAAAAACACTTCAGAGATATTTTACAGTGCGTATAGACATATTATAACAAGTGGAAGGAAATATTCACAGAGGAAGAACGCATTGGAAATGGTCCAGGAGATGGACACCATCACAGCCATATATATCCAGAAGAGATGGACACCATCACAGCCATATATATCCAGAAGAGATGACAAATAGAGTGGAAGTGAAAAAAAAAGAAAAACATATAAATACAGTGATACACACTCCCTGTGCCACACCATAGCTGCCCTTATATACAGAAAGCAAACTGTCGTATATATATATATATATATATATATATATACTCCAGTGGGGGGCGCTCACCTCCCAGCAGCAGAGTCGTGTGTTTGGTTCTGACCCGTTGTTTGTGTGACACTTGCATATTCTATTCAAGTTTGTGATGGTTTCTTCTGAACACATTTTCATATTTTAGATATTATCAGACTACTAGGCAACTGCTGTTTTACCGTGAAACAGCATTAATTTTTATTTTGCTAAAGAAGTATCCATTTTCAGGATAAATTACGCTGAGGCAGAAAAGGGACGAGAAAAAGATTACTAGAAGGCTGGTGTGGTGGTAACAATGGCAGCATTATGGACAGAAATATCAAGGCACATGTAGGAGTGCAATCTGTCCCACAGCAAGATGTCATTTCAAGCTTTCTAGGCCAGTGTTTATCAGCCTGGTCCTCAGTGACCCCTAGACAGTCCATGTTTTTGCCCTCTCCCAGGCACTATCTGGCAGGGAGTTAGAGGGAGCAAAAACCTGGACCGTCTGGAGGTCCCCAAGGATGAGAAACACTATTCTAGACCAGTGTTTTCCAATCCAGTCCTCGGGGAACACAGGACAGTCCAAGTATTTGCTTCCGCTCAACTCCCAGCGCGCCTGTACCTGGCATTCTCTGTTCCAAGTCCACGTTCCCCGAGGACTGGGGTGGTTTCTGTGTTACGATTTGAAGCTACGACACAACGACAAAATGGAATATTCTGTCTACGGCTAACTGGTTATCTTAACGTAATAAGCAGCATGATGTGGCAATTGTTTATTCCAAGAAAGAAAAAAAAAGAAAAAACACCAAAGCACACAAAGCAAAAACATCACAAAACACCCGGCTGACTGTTAAAAAGCTAGATAAAAAAAAAACCACACACACACACAATTTCTTCACCACGAAATTCACTCCCAAAATACAAAGCACTGATGTTCTACTTTCTTCAAATATATGACAATTTAGCAAATAATTTACTAATGTACAGAATTCACTACTTATGTACAAAAAAAGTTTGCATTACACTGTTTAACTGTCTACAACTATAGTATTCACAAGTACCGAAAACGTATCTATTTTAGCACGACACGAGTAGTTTTGTTCTCTGTGACTGAGACCAGGACAAGCCGCGGTGCAGAACTGCATTTGTTACATTTTTTAGAGTAAGGCAACCTGTTGGACACCGAAGATTTTGTTTCATTCATACATATTGAGCAATTGTTTATAACAATCAGCGGACTGACGCACATTCTACAATGGCGGATCGGGCAGAAACATTTGCGTCAGAGGCCTTGTGCGAACAAACAAATGGAACTTTGTTAGTTCAAAAACAAAAACAGCAGTAGTGGAGGAAGGGCAAAAGTTTTAACTTTAATAGAATTTTAAAAATCAGGTTGACTGAGACACAATAGCCAGCACTGTGTTCCCAGAACATAACATCACACTGGTTAGCTAACTAGTCTTTGGCCAGTGCGGTCTTTTTCTAGCTGTTGTCCGGTAAGGCTAGCATCAATCACAATGCACATATTCAAATCAATTAACAAATCAGGGCTGAAAATTAAGCTCACCCACTCACCTGTGGGGTGAGTACAGATACTGAAGACTAGCTCGCTGGCTAGTAAGAAACTGCATGTTAGACTACATTTTTTACTGAACTAGTAGCAAACAGTCTACCCAGGACTGCACAGCTCTGTCCTCTCCTTACAAAATCTAGCCCTTGTATAATAGAAGTTAAAGTAACTGATGACTTCTGCACAGAAAGTCTAATTTACCACTTTCAATAGAGTTAATGGTTTAGCATTTTATTTCCGAAGTTTATGGTAGTACAATCCCTGGTCCGGTTAAACTCGACATGACAACTCGAAAGTGCGTTGAGCATCGTGAGCTGAAGTTTCTCAGTACTCGAATCATGACTTAGACTGAGCGAGAGGGTGTCTCTCATCTGAAACATGGTCTAGAAAAGTCCTTGGCACAAGACTGTAAACTGTGGCAGGAAAGCCAGCAAAACATATGGGTTCTATGAGCTTTTGGCATCGGGATTTACCCCCAAAAACAAGCTACGGCAATACGTTTGGATCTCGGCGACTTGGAGGATTCTTGCATCATGTGACCCCTTCCTAGATTAAGAGGCGTACCTCTTTGACATAGGTGCCACAACACTGCAGCACAGAATTCTGAGAAAACATGCCTTAACCCAAAACAATCAAAAAGCAGAACCCAATAAACAGCTACAAAACAAAAACAGCAAATTTGTGTAGATCATTATCTACAAGAGAGACGTTTAGTTGAGTCGGGAAACGATTTCACAGTTCTGTTTCGTTCTATTTTTTTGTTACTGCAAAATGCCCGTCCCCCTGTGCAACAAAGAACAATGAAGCATTTAGTCTTCGATTTTTGGTTTCTCATCAACCGGAAGAAGGGTTTGCTGGGCCAGTCTGACCTTTAGCCTTTGATTTGCTGGACATTGTTATTTAACATAAAAATATTTCTTTCAAGTATCATTGCCGACTTAAAAACAGGTCACACATAAAAATTGGGGGCCGACTGGTACCCCCACAGATCCTTAGAGGTCCCCGTCTTCCTCACCCCTGGCGTCGAGCCCATTAGAGAGAAAGGCCTCTTTTTCGGGAGGCAGGGGGTCCTCAGTAGTGCAGGTGGGCTTGTAGCCTTCGAGGTCGCCCTCAGTGCTGCAGCGGGCAAGCGTACCCTCTGCGCTGTGCCAGATCCCATAAACAAAGTAGATAACGAGGCCTGAGGACACATGGACAATAAACACTGCTGAGAAATGGCTCCCTCAATCCACAGGGAATCACATAGACGTAAATAGAAATAACCAGGAATTTACGACAATGTACATCTTACTGACGGGCTGTGGCCGCAAACTCTGTAAGGTGGCTAGTTTGGGTTAAAGGTATAACCAATGCAAATCAACGCAAACGGAGAAAGCCCTTTGGGACTCGGGGCGGAGCATTACGGAATGCTGGGATGGCGATATGAGGATTAGCCGCTGGAGCCTACCTATGGCCATCCAAATGGCAAAGCGGATCCAGGTTCCCCGGCCCAGCTGCATCATCAGGTACACGTTGACAAACATGCTGATAACTGGGATAAACGGGAGCAGGGGTACCTGTGGGGTGGGGGGGGGGGGGTAAGAAAGCATTATATTACAGAAGCAGACCAGCTACCTCCAAAAAGCAATGCCACACTCTACCCTTGTAAGTGACTTTAACCTTTGGAAGTCCTGCCTCTTACCAATAAAAGGACACTTTTGGTAATGTCACAGTACTATGGTTTTTAGGGAGGGGGACTGAGGCCATCCAATCCCACAGTGATAAGGCGACCTGCTTCTGTTTCATATTTGCCAACAAAGAGCCAGTGAAGGCCAGGAGTTATCAGTGGGTGACCTTGTGGAGAGCAGATGGCAAGGGGCATCTCGAGGCCCCTCCGCTCCAGCCACTCGAACGAAGAGGCCGAGAAGCGACTTTGGAACATGCATCCGAATGACATACAGTTTGGCCGGGGCTGTACGCTAAGCTAGGAGCTGACGAGTGCAAAGCCCAGGGCAAAGGAAAAATGATGGCGACAGATGTGTGACTGCAGTCGCTCCCTCAATATGTTCACAAAGTATGAAATTGTTACGGCACCTCTGTAGGAATCAGTGTGATAAATACAAAAAAGCCAGCTCAGCATAAACAAGGGGAGAGAGTTCTGGAGCAGTTGTTAGGGAGGAACAGATCCAAGGCCCTTAAGTAAAAAAAAAAACAAAAAAAAAAAATTGGGCCCCACTTGGGTTTACATATCTCCATTCTGGACACCTGCGTGATAATGTATCTCCAATACTGACAAGGACGTATACAGGGGCGAGGCCACAGGGACACTGGCCCCAGCTGGAAGCTGATTGGCTCTCAACATGTCCCCTCCCCCCTATCAATCACCATTTCAAAGCATATCATTGGCTAATAGAGTTGGCCCCTCTTATGCCCCCTGCCTTAAAAAATCCTTGAATTGCTCTTGAATACTGACCTTAAACGACAGCTTTGTCTTGCTCTCCGGTTGCCTCCATATCAGCAGGGTGAGGCCCAGGCATGCCACAGCCAGCACACCCAGGGCAGCCACTTTCCAGAGGGCCAGGCCCTCCTGAACGGCCAACACGCTGAACACGAGGATTAGGGACCCTGGGGCGGAGCGGAGAGTAATTAATCA
Organism: Petrocephalus zakoni; assembly: GCA_026774425.1. Taxonomy (NCBI): domain Eukaryota; kingdom Metazoa; phylum Chordata; class Actinopteri; order Osteoglossiformes; family Mormyridae; genus Petrocephalus; species Petrocephalus zakoni. The sequence continues at coordinate 15,797,797 of JAODKN010000039.1, read as the reverse complement.
CATTAATAACCAAGTACCTGAGATGGTGTCCAGGACATGTTCATGTAGAAAGACTGGCGCCGAGCAGGAACACTTGCCGCACCTAACGCGCTGGCACTGATGTTGACCGCGAATCCGGACAGGTAGGAAGGCTCTGGCTTCTCTGGAAAGAGGAGGTTCCTCACGCTGAAGCGTTCCTCCACCCCAGGCAGGATGCCCATGCTGGGGGCGCCGATGGACTCGCTGAGCTCAATCTCGTCCTGCGTAATACCCATCTGGTACAGCTGGTTGGGCTGTTCTGGCTGGTACCTGGACAGCAGAGTATGTGGCTTAAATATCACTTAAATATACCAACTAGAGAACTAATATGGATGATGTAAGTTGACACTAGGTCGGCGTTTCTCAACCCAGTCCCTGGAGACTTGCACACAGTCCACAATTTTGCTCCCCCCCAACTCCCAACACACCTGTGAGCAGGTATTTGGGGTTCTTGATTGGCTGGGAGCTGGGAGGGAGCAAGAATGTAGACTGTCTGGGGCATCCCTGAGGACTGGGCTGAGAAAGACTGCTCTAGCTAAAAGGCTGCATTCCAAGCATATTAATATTCTAACATGAAAAAATCTGTTTCATGCGTCGATGTTTTAAGGGTAGGAAGTTCTAGCCTCAGAATAAAATGAAAAATCCCCCCCCCACCAGTTTTGGTGGATATGAATATCATGTTCCAAATCTTACCTGAGGACAAGGACACAGGCTGCAACCAGGGTATATGCCAACAGCGTGCCAATAGACATAAGGTCTACCAGGTCCTTGAGATCAAACAGGAAGGCCATCACCGCTGTAAGAAGCAGGGCGGCGGACTTTTAATAAGTGGGATGGAGCCACCCTCCAAAGAGCTACACAATCACACACAACTTCACATAAAAAACCATACAGGTATCTTTGAAAAGTTTACTATCACAAATACTTAAATTATTATTATTATTACTCCCTTTAATGTGCATCAGAAGAGCAACGTTTACCTACATTTTGGTAAACACTAAAAACAAAAAACATATCACAGGTCTTATCTGACTAGGCATTTCATCTACAAAATATAATGTCATAGGTGAGCCTCTCGTTCCCACCTGAAAGTTAGCTATGAACACACAAGCAACAACCCAGGCAGACAATCGCACGTTAACACTGATGCTGGTTACTTATTGCTGCTTCTAAATTGTGGGTGGTAGGTTATAAAAAAACCAGGTTATATACTGTGTATCGACAGTTTACCAAGTGCAGGTATATAATTAGCTATTATCATCCTGAACTCCTTTATTCAAACAGATCCCAGCTTTTAACCCAGTCCCTCAGAGACCACCAGACAGTCCACACATTTTGCTCCCTCCCAGCTCCTAACAGACCTGTTCCTGGTAATGGGTGTTCTTAATTGTGTGGTTCAGGTGTGCTGGGAGAGAGCAAAAATGTGGACTGCCTGGGGGTCTCAGAAGACTGGGTTGAGAAGCACTGCTCTATGGGATGTATTTCCTCCAGACAAGGTATCAGAAAACCCGACTCTCATCAAGGTCCTTTGAAGGCAGAGGCCTTCCTGCTGATGAGGAAAAGTAGATGCCCCCTGCTGAACTCAACAGGGGGAGTGTAGTTTCCATTCATCTGAAAACTTTAGGCTTCACTGTCCAGAGCGAACGGCCTTCAACGTTCAGACATCACTCAACACAGGCATCACTCCGAGTAGCTAAGACTCCATCAGAGCCTGCTTCCTGGACCTGGACAGATATTTAATTTGCCCGGTCAGACCAACAACAATGGCAAGAAAACAAGACGAAACAAAAACAAAG
>JAODKN010000039.1:15781585-15793572 GCA_026774425.1 Petrocephalus zakoni | reverse complement strand
GCCCTTGGTGGATTCGATAATAATTCGATAACTCAGATGAAACTTACTCACATATTCGCTTTCATGATATCACATTCCAGTTGTGCTGGAAGTAGGCACGCTGGGGGTGCTTCAGCAGTTGAAAATAAAACTTAGCATTATGCTAATTATCGCACAGTGGCTCAGAGGCAGCTCTCGATTTCCCCAAAAAGTCTACAGGTGTTAGCTGCCAGCAGCTATCAATGATACAAAAGACTACGAAAGACTGAAGACTAAAGCCTTTTGGTCGTTCCAATTTCGGGCACCCTGAGCTCAACACGTCTTCCCATGAAAATGTTACAAACACTTCTAGAAACCACCATGTAGAAGTTTACCCTTTAGTCGCCATCGAATATTTGAAAGATTTAAAAAATTTAACGCAAATATCTTTCTCCAAATGTTAGTGTGGAGTGGAAGCCAACCGCCAGACACTTTTGGAAATTTTGATCTATTAAGGGAATGTGGTACTGGCACACTGCAAGGGAGTTCGGAGCATGACAGGAAACGGTGGCCAAAGTTGACCTATATCAGGATCTGCAGTACAGTACTTTGTTTCATGGCTATCTGCCTTCTGGATCCTGGAATTTGAGACGCCGAGGTCACCTATTGGAGCCTCGAGACAGCTATTTCAGTTAGACCAATAATGCTTTTTATATGAGCAAACCGCCGTCCAGACGGTGGTCAGATAAGGTAACTGTAGCGTGGGTGAGTCATGGCAGGCCACGTTGGTTCCATTGCATAGCTAACTTCAAACATCAGCTTGACGCACATGGAGTCATATTCAATCAAATGGTGTCCTGTGCTATTTTGTCAGAAGTTGGTTTTTCCTCATTACTCTGAAGTGACACCATCTCTTTAAGTCAGGGGCTCCAATCTATCTGCCAAACTAAGCACTGGCAGGAACGGGACATTCTTTTTTCCAAGAATGCACCTCTTTCTAACCTAAAATAGCAAACCCATTAATCAAACGGCTATCAGGAAAAATGGCACCTTTCAGGCAACGTCTGCAGAACAGGCCCCCCGAGAGATCTGAGGTGCTCCTGGGCATTCTTCTTGCATATTTAAAATCCCTTTGCCAGAATAACATTTGCCACATGATCTTTTAACAACCCAAAGAGAAAGAGGGGCCGTGGTAAGAGGCTCTGGACATGCAGTATTGTGCTGTCAGGAACCAAGACCCTGGCAGAGGAACAGGGGAGGGAGCATTTGCTGAGGGTTAGATACCCATCTGATTTACAGTCCTCTTTGGCTACAGGTGGAGGGGGGTCCCTCCTCTGTATCATTATTTATAGAGCCCTGTTAGAGAGGGTGTGAGCGTTGCAGACCAATCAAATGCTAGGGCAGGGCAGGAACAGTGACGAAGCAAAAAAAAAATAAAAATAAATCTAAAAATGACCCAATTACAAAAATATACCAAAACTTCAGGAAGATTCTTTCAAGTGGAATAATCAAGACAGGGAAAATAGACTGACCACAGATGCCATTCTAGGTTTAAATAAACCACAGAGTAAGCAAAACACCTCTTTGGGAGCTGTTTTGTTACTCATTACCAATGCGTGGGTCACCTGGGACTCTTGCTTCGACAAGGACATAGGGCAGCGGCCTCATCTGAAATGTCATTGGCCCTCAGAGTGCCCCTCTCCTGTCATTCACCGAATTAAAACATATCATTGGCTAATGAAAAGGTTGGCCTCTTTGTATGAATTATGGCCCCTCTTATGCCCTCCCACCTAAAAAAAAAATCCTAGAATAGTCCCCCTCATAAGATAAGCAAAAACACTACTTACGCACTGGGTTATGAGCAGAGGAGGGTAATCCAGGTCTAAAGAGTAAAACTCTAGACCAGGATTTTGTTTCAACCAACTAGTTGCACTCTGTGACTGAGACTCTTAATATGCAACTGGTTGGTTGAAACAAAATCCTGGTCTGGATTTTAACTCTTTGGACCTGAATTACCCACCTCTGATTGTGAGCTCATCATCCCACCCTAATCCATTTTACCTGTGGTGGCGATGCAGTCAAAGCCCACGAAGGCGTAGAAGCAAGTGGCCGCACCGGACAAGACGCCAGTGAAACCAAAGGGCATGAAACCACCAACGCCGAGGCTCTCTCTCAACAGCAGCGGCCCCGATGAGCTATGCAGACAGATGGGGGGGTGCTCAGATGTCAGGCCAGGGAGCAGTAGCACGCACTAGGTGCAACATCAAAGCCCTAGCCTGAAAGAGTGTCTTTAACTACGCTGCCCAGCTGAGCATGTCAGCGTAAGTATGATATACAGGTCTAGCAAATCACAATATAGTAGTATAGTAAGTAACAAATAACACTACTTTTTTGCTGAATAACGTCCATCACCTACATCCTCCTGAGATCCAGCAGTTCATTTTTTTTTCCTCTGTAGAAGACATTATGTTTATTCTCATGGCACCCCATTAAGCCCTGCTCTTCCTTAAATCGTACAGTCGGGACTTTAAGATGACATTATATGTGACCTTAACTTCCTCTTCCTATCAGATCAAAATTTAAATCAATTTAAAAAAAAATGTGTTTCCCTGGATCTCAGAAGGATATGACTCAAAACCCAAAAACCATCACTCCAGGATCTGAACCAAGACCCAGAGTGAATGTGGAATCAGGTTTAAGAATTCCATTCCCCTGCAAAATGAACAAGATTAAAGGCTAAGAGGTAATCATTTGTTAAAGAAAAACTCTATTAGAATGACGTGCTTTGTAATGCCTTTAAAGCCCTGTGTGCTCATGGCAGATTTCCTCTACAGAGCATAGAGGCCATGTCAATCAAAATTCACTCATGAACTCACTGCAGACTCAGATATGTGGGATGATTAGCTAGCTGTCAGGTGGCACGATGGTGCAGCGCTTAGCACCGTGGCCAGGGCTCCATGTGTGTAGAGTTGGCATGTTCTCCCCGTGTTGTCCTGGGGTTCCCTCCAGTTATTTGGAGTTGCCAAATTGCCCATAAATGTGCGTGAATGGTGTGCCCTGCAATGGTTGGTAGGCTCCAAACCCTCCCCATGACCCTGAATAGGACAAGTGGTTACAGAAAATGGGTGGATGGATGGACTAGATAGCCGTTGCTGCCCTCGCCTGGGTAAGCAGCTTTGACAATAGTATGGGGGGGTACTAGCTGTTAATAAGGTTAGGCCCATGACAGGGGGTAGTAGGCACTACTACTTCTGCCCTGCAGAGGCAGCCTGCTAGTTCTCCTTTATGTTCCTATGAAGTATTTAGCTTAATTCTGGATTTCCTCATGCTACTGCCCATGATTTCTGGTGGAATCTGAATTTTCTATGCACCATTAAAGGGTTCAGTTACCTACTTCTTTTAGAGGCAATGAAAGGACAGCTAAAGGTTGCCCTCTGCAGGGGAGGAGGTATAATTACATCAGTGTAATGCTCACAACTGTTGTAATACTTAAAATTAGCAAATGGTTCTAGGTCAAGCATTCACATTATTTCTTGAATTTAAGATAATCATAAATGTACACTGCTTCATATACAAAAGCATTTAAAATGCTATACTATTCTAAAATTCTCCAACACAGCAAATACGTATCCGGAAAAAAGGTTAAATTCCATAATTAAGACGTAGCTAAGCAGTTCAGGCTGGCTATACACTGTAATTAATGAGACTCTCACTTGATGTTTGATGAGTTTGTGCTGTTGAAGATGCTGCTGGGATCCAGGTCCCAGTTCTTAAGCGTGCCCTTAACCAGCCCCGAGATGACCACGAAGAGCAGAACCAGCACGTTGATGCAGGTGAACACCTTGTTGACCATAGCCGACTCCTTGACACCAAAGGCCAGCAAGCCTGGCACAGGCAGAAGGCACCATTAGGCCTGTTTCTGACCAGCCAAGCAATTGACACTCAGCTATCAACCAAACGCTTCTATTGATGATGGAAGTCTTGATGATCCTACCAACTACAGGTTAAGAGATTAATCATTTCGTTCAAGTAACAGGTGTAACCCCCCATACAATGCCTCCATTTCAGTTGGGGAATCCCAGGTGACGAGGGGCCTGTATCGTGAAGCGAGATTTGTTGGTTAGCTTGTCGGATTTAAGGAACGTAGGCTGGGCTAAATGTAACTGAACGAAGATGAAGTCCATTTAAACTTAGGTATCTTAAATCTGATAAGGTTATAGAGCTAACCAACGGATCTTGATCCATGATACAGGCCCAAGGTAGGGCCACTGTTACCTGTTAGTGTGATGATGATGAGCACAGCAAACATGTCTGGATACTCGGCCAGGATGCCTGGTGCCTGCATGCTCATGTGCAACCGGCAGAAGGCCTCGATGTGCTTCCCGATGAGCTCGTCGAAGGTGGCGCTCCAGGCTCGTGCCACGCTGGACGTCCCTGTTGTTGTGTGTGGGTGGGTGTGTGAGGGGGGGGTTTCAAATGTACACAAATACTTCACCCAAGAACAAATGTTTACATTGAAAAGCTAAAACGGACATCCTACGGAGTAAAGAGTTCCAGACAAACTCCTCTTTGTTTATAGAATGTTTTACATATAAACGTACGGGAGATCAGGGACAATTAAAGTTGTCAGTTGTTAGAAGGCAACCTTCCTGCAAAGCCTACATTCCCCCCAAACATCACAGATGTCTAGAGAACCAGTAAAACTACTTTGATAATCCATTGTGTGACTGTTTCTACATTTTGTATAATTAACATGAATATTATTCAAAATTGTCTCCCCTATACAATGTACATAAGAAATCTTTCATACAGTGGACTCCCAGGGCTACATTACCGACAGACAGAGTGGCTGGCAGGAGGAGCCTGTCTCACCGATGATGTAGGAGAGGATGAGGTTCCATCCCGTGACGAAGGCCCAGAGCTCGCCCACCGTCACGTAACTGTACAGGTACGCCGAACCAGTCTTGGGAACCCGGGCGCCGAACTCGGCGTAGCAGAGGCCGGCGAGCACGGACGCCAGCGCGGCGATGAGGAAGGACAGGACGATGGCGGGCCCCGCGTTCTCCCTCGCCACCGCCCCGGCCAGCACGTACACGCCGGCGCCCAGCGTGCTGCCCACTCCCAGCGCCACCAGGTCGAAGGTGTTCAGGCAGCGCGAGAGGCGCGAGTCCTCGCCGCCGTTTACCACCTTCACCCTCAGCAGCTGCTTCCCGAACCTCTTCAGCTTCTCCAGAGCCATGGCGCGACCCTCGGTCAGGTCAGAGGTCACGATGTTGGAGAAACCTGGGTATATGAAAAGGGGCGGAATGCGTCAAAAATGCCAGGAATCAAAGGCATCAAAACATGGATTTTACCAGTGTAAGAAAAGCTGCAGTTAGCTACTCCTGTAAGTGTACAAACTTGGTATAGTAAACCCAGGGTTTTTAGGGGAAAATAGAGGGGTGGGGCCACAGGCCTTGGCTGAAAGCTGATTGGCCCCCTCCTCTGTCACTCACCTATTCAAAACATATCATTGGCTAATAATAAGGCTGCCCCCTCAGTATGAATTACGGCCCCTCTTATCCTAGAATCAGCCCAGCTAGTTTTTAAGTTAAGGTTGCTGACAGCACCAGTACAAACAACAGCTGATAAGGCGTTTCCACGGAAGAGGTTATTATGCAATGATACTGAGCAGCCGATTCTGTGGACCAATCAGTCGAGCGACAGGACCAAAAATGGCCACAATTTTCTAGCAGTTGGACAAGGGCTATATTGTACGACACAAGTCCTCCATTCTCATGCTATTGTTTTCCTCCCAGTGGGAAATCTGTGAAGCATGACTGTTTTCAGAAAGCTGGATGGAAAATTGAGGATAATCCATTGAATTTAAGACTGGAAAATCGGCCAGCTACAGTAAAAGCTTAACCGACATTCAAGTAACGGCGTGATTCTAAAATGTCAGCATAAATATTTAAAAAGCACGTTAAATAATAACAGTATTCGATTAAGAAATACTAAAAATAACGAAGAAAACCATTGCGTGAATGTGTCGGTAAATATGTCGGTCGTGCGCACGCCTACGGAGCGGCAGGCTCTAGTATCCTATCCATTCGTCCCATCATGGTTTACCTCGTGATTTCTCGTGTTGTATCAAATGTCCAGCTTCATCTGACATCAACCTAATTCTTTTCTCACCATGTGTATGTGTGTGCGTAAAAAAAATTCATTAAAGTAAATATTACAAAATGTGTTTCAATATTAACACTCAACCATCCGGAAAATTCAACTATCTGGCAATGCCTCAGGCCCGACGTAGCTAGATACAGGAATTTTTACTGTATCTGGAAGAATGCATGTAGTTCTGATGTGAGGCAGAAGGCTTGCAGCAGTGTCCTCAGAGGTCCAGGATAGCTCCCAGGTGCTACGTCTGACCCGCGACACCAGAAAGGAAAAGCATCCTAGCATTCCTGTGATTTCTCTCTGGTACACTGAGTGGGAATTACGAAAGAGGATGTTTCCCTGTGTCCTATACACACAAACACACGTGCAACAAAAAGACAACTGTCTTAATCAACTACTGGTAGCCCAAAAAGGGCTAGATATTTTAGCTCAATTCACACACACCGCTAACTGCAGCCTCAATATACTTTAAATCACATTCAAACTACATGATATTATGGGACCAAGAAATGTTATGGTCAAACCAGATTCAAAGAGGATCATTCCTTAAACAATGGGCTTCATTAAAACCAGATTACCAATCAGCAGGAATTAAACTAATAATGATAATTCTGCACAGAAATTCTGCGCAGGTCTCGTGAACACAAACGAGCTGTCGATAAGTAGGTCAAGCTTACCGGCAATGCGTGGCATATCATTTTGTTACAATTCTGCCATCGTTTCTACTGATGTTGAAGTTACAAGCTTTACTTAAAAATAAAAGAACACGGGCCAGCTGGCATGAAAAGGAACGGCGTGCACCAGGCAAAGCGTACAACAGCCATCCACGATACATAAAAGCCTGAGTAGTTAACTTTTTCTGAAAGGAAGCTTCATGCAGCAGAGTGTGCGAGTTCTTATTGCCAATAGAACAACTACAAAATGCTGTGGGTAGTAAATCTTACTCGCTCATAGGAGGAGAAAAAATAAAAAACAAATCATGGAAACATACAGCTAAATTCACACAACCCGTAGAGTTATGCTGTATACTCACAGGGACCGTGCCAATCTGGCCTCACACATGCAGAGGCATTGAGCATGTGACCGGCCTATCACTGCGCTCGATTCTTCAGACACCCCTGCGAAAACGCCCACTTAGAACGCCGGCCCACAAATAGAACGTTAGCACATCACATGGTCACGCTATTCCAAGTGCCCGTGACCACCGTCCTGTGCTTAAACCTATGGCTGTCATTCTCTCCAAATCCCTCCCACACCCCCACACACCCCCCCACACCAACCACGGAAGGCACTCAGCCCAGGCAGCTGAGACAAGGGTAGATGTTTCCAACACACATGGCAGAGTCACCACTGGAATTAGAACATCCTAAGTGAGTCAAAACTCAAGACACTGATTTTGACCCCCCTTTTTAACTCGAGTTCTACTGATGATGTGTTAACCCTAGTTAGAAGCCCTCTAATCCGTAATGTACTTGGATTTCATCCTTTATTTTGGGTACAACATCCGACTTCTCCACTGTTATCAACACTACTAAACAAAAACACTGAACCCATAACCCCTAGCCTAAGCCCGCACCATCATGCCCAAAGACAAACCTGCTCTACCTGGTCAGACCCCAGCGATTCCAGATCTTTCAGTGAAACTACCTCGTTGCCTTTCCGGTCGGCCCATCCCAGAACTCCCATGCAAATATGACACGTGCAGTGTTTCCCAACAACAGGCAGTGGGCATGATGCTTCAGAAACTGCTGTAATGTGCCTTGTAAACTGTTAGATCCAGATATGTTCTGTCCAACTACAGAAGGGCACATCCTTGTATTAGGCAAGGACACATTCCTGAAACACACGCCCCCCCCTCACCCACACACACGGCCCCCACCTGCAAAGTACAGGGGGAAAAATAAGACATTATAAATAAACTCATTTCCCTCACTGTGAAAAGAATTGGGGTTGTATGAGGTAGCATGCATCATGTCGATCTGTCCTGGCACATTCCTCTAGCCTGGCTGGTTAGGACCAGAGTGGTCTGGGTGCTGGAGCACGTGGACAGAGGTGGCCGACGGCCGTCTCTCCTGTTGGCAGTCATGCAATTGCTAAATTAAGCAGGTGGGCAGAGCAGGGGTGAGGCCCAGCTCTCCACCAATGGCGACGCAGGACACATAGAAGGTGTGGCCAGAATGTGACGGTCATGTGAGCTGCGATTGTTAATCCAAGTTTGTTTGTTTTCTTAGTGAAGATTTAAAAAATAAAAAGCTAAAAGCTACACACTTCATATAGCAGCTACCAGTGATTTTTCTGCAAACAGACCTTGCTGGTGCAATTTATCTCCACCCAACTGTTCTAAGCAATGTTTTTCAAGGACTTCGCTATGGAAATAAGGAGGCTAAACAAAAGCTTGCCAAGATGCCTCAGCCGTTCTAGATGGCGACGGCATCTACAGAAGGAATCGAAGAAATTCGAACGGTCTTAAAAGGTCAAGGGTCCTCATAGTGGCCATAAAAAGAGCAGGGACACACCTGATGCAATATTTTTCAGGAAACGGCTCACAAATAGGAAGGCATTGGTCCAGAGGAATCTCGCTGAGAACATTAAATCTCATTCCTGGATAGACTCACACGGCCGATTTGCATGTCTGGAGTTGCGGAGTATCCTCTGTCAAGTGCCGAGTGTCCTCGACCTCACCAGAGAGTTACGAAGACCAAGGAAGTTTTTATTTTTGCACTCTACGGCAAATGTGCTTAGCATGGAACTTGTAAACACACAGTTACCCCTTTTCCCAATTCTCAGATCCAGCTATAATACCCTTAAGCAAATTACAATATCTGCTTCCTAAAAATCAGCTAGTCGGGCACAGCTTGTGATCTGGTTTAAAGGGCTCAAAATGACACAGCAGGCTTGAAGCAGCACACCCGGTCTCAGATATTAGCACAGAGCAATGAGCCAGCGGGAGCTGCGGACTGCCGCTTCCAGATGGAGACACATGGGACTGCAATGCATCTGCTTGTTTTTCCAACATGGTGCCTGCAAACAGTGCACTGATAGAAGCAGTTGAGTGGGTTGGCGGGTCTAAAGGCCAGATGGGGGGAAAAGTGGTCATGGTTCTGGGCATGTTGACTGAACTGATGCCAGCAGGGTCAGTACACAAGGGCATGGAGGGTACAGTCACGTTGGAGCGAGCATGCGGCAGACACCGAAGAGTCGAGAAGAGAGTGTAGATGGCTACACCCAGGGTAGCTGTGGAGGAGATAATAGCTCAACAACAACCTTCTTCAACATCCATAGACATGGGCCACCCTCAAGTGCATTCAATATGACTCAATTTTCCTTGCGTAACCCAGTGTGTGTAGGGTAGTCAATAGACTCTTTTGTAAGAAATGCATGGTGTTTTTGTTTTATAGCACCTTTACATCGTCGTTAACTATGATTTTTTTCTTTTCTCAATTCTCTATTTTTTTCTTATAAAGCTGTATGTATATTGTGTGTTCTAACGCGGCTCTGCTTTAAAATATCAATAAACAGCATGTAAAAAAAAAAGAAATACAAAAAACGGCTCCCGCCTTTGCAATAAAAGTTGTGGAAACTTGTAAATCGCTACCCGAATTCCAGCAAAAACATCTAAATGAAAGAGCTGGCTGTTCCCACAAAAAAAGTATCAGAGAAGAGGGAAAAATAAGACACACTATGTGCTGCTGATGAAATCGGCATGCCGACGTCTGCAATCGTCCAACAGGAGGGTGGGCGTGCTGTGCTCGCCCTGCGTGGCCCCATGCTTCGCCGCCCTGAATGCACAAGAGGCGCCGCTGCATTTATCTAGCGGGAACAGCTGCCGCTCTGCGCATGCGCACTCCCCAAACGCGGCGCGGGAACACAGCCCCAGATCATGTTGGCTGGCGACCAGCCAAGGCGTGCAACAAAAAGACAAGTATTTGCAACACAAGTTTAAACGGATGTAACGCGCAGCAGTAATAACTGGCAGTGCATTCCATATAGACGGAGCTGTACCGTTTGCATAAATTATCGCACGGAACGTTAAAAAATTATATACAGGCTTAAGTTTTTTCTTTTTTTAAGTTTGACTTTCCTCCCACATTACCTTATTGCACAATACTGTTGAGCAGTGCCTGAATTGCACTAGTTTCTTGTTAAGAAATGCGAGCGATGCCAGTATAGCAACTAATCGCCGACTGACATCCCTGCAAATACCAACAAGTTTTCACGCAAGTTTACACAAAACACAGCCGGGAAGCGGCAGGATTTGCCTATAGGACCCAGCCCCCCGCCGCATGGACACGTATTTAGGTTTCACGGGACTCCAGCCTTTTTAAAACGCAGTCAGGGAAACGACGATGTTCTGGTGCCTTTATTTACTTAGAATTTCCACATCGTGCCATGTTGACACTGATACAGCATTTGATCCATATTCTGGTGACTGGAAATACTGCAGTGGATACACATGGCCGTATTTCCAGCTTCTAAAAACTTTCATACCTTTGCAATCGGCATGACAGGAGACACTGTGGACTGTAACTGCGAGCGTGTGAAAATCCCGCAATGACCTTTACAGTAACTTTCGGCTCCAAACACCGAAAACTCGCGTCTTGTAAGTGTACAGAAAACGTGTCTATTTATGGCTTCAAACTGGAGCAACTCTCAACTAGACCCCTACTGATTTTACATTAATCCGTTATTAAACAACCAGAAATAACCAAATCAATAACAAAACCAACAACCATCATAATAATTTGAAATGACGATGGATCTTAGATTTATTAAAAAAAAGACTCAAAAGTAATTCGGTTACATAATCGCCTGAAATACATGGTAACCACTAGTGTGTACTATGAGGGATTAAGGAAGGGGAGTGTGCTCCCCCCCAGAAGAACGCGTCTACCTGCGGGTTATGGCAGAGGGACAAGCGCCGGGAATACGGCGTGCCGTACAGGTCTCCCCATACATGCACCCGCAGGATCCGCTTATAAACCCCCGGCTACTGGCACCAGCAGCCGCCATGATCACCTTTCAGACACATACATGTAATGCACATGGCCCCATGCACGAGTATGCGCGCGCGCGCGACGCCGACACGGAACAAACGCGCTGCTAAATATAATGCAGGGTGGCGCTTAATTAATCCCAAGTTCCTCCCGTTAACATTAAAGTTAAAGTTCTACGTACACGTGCACGATTATTTACTTTTATTCGCATTCGCAAGTAATAACAGTAGGGGATTCGTAGAAGAGCAATACCATGCTTGTGCATATATAGGTATTTTTTTCCCCGCAAACTTCTTTACGCTCGGTACCGCCGCGCAGCGCACTGGCTCAGCGGGATATACTTATAAGGGGCGGTTTTAATCGCACCCCGGGAAGCCTCGGCCAGCCCAGCTCAGTAACTTCGCTGCGGGGTGATCGGGCACCGAAGCAAGCCGGGGAGGACTTCCCAGCTTCCCGGGAAGGCGGCTCCGCAGCCGACCCGCCTTACCTTAGGGAACGCGGGCGCGGCGGGTCCTCTCCCCGGAGATCGGTACTGCTGCCGGCTCGCCCTGGGTCCCCCGAACGTACCGAACTCGCTTCCCTGACAGGTGGCGAGCGCGACTGCGGCAGTGTCGAGTTGCAGCGGAGGCGGCTTCGGTAACGCAGGCTCCTCCCGGACCACCGGCATGCCGGGGGGGCTGCCGCGTCCCCTCCCCGCCTCGGCCGCACGCCAGTATAGGAAACATATTCCGACAATTCCTTCGAGACTAATTTTAAAACGCTCAAATTTAAACAAGGAAGAATCAGGATCTAACTGGGCCAACTGCATTCAGCGTAAAAAAGTAGGTCAAACTAAAAGCAGACATACTACTTCTGGGTAACATGAGGCCAAAAAAT
>JAODKN010000039.1:15762069-15781485 GCA_026774425.1 Petrocephalus zakoni | reverse complement strand
CAACTGCATTCAGCGTAAAAAAGTAGGTCAAACTAAAAGCAGACATACTACTTCTGGGTAACATGAGGCCAAAAAATTCCAAATTGTATGCATTTCCTACTGGCCCCAATGCTGGGAACTGATAGCTAACAAACAGTCCGGTTATAATTAAAGATAGTTAAAAAGATTCATGGCAAAGAACTGAATTAAATGGACATTTTCATTGTCCTTGTCAAAGACCCCCCCGCCCCTTTTCTACGTATAAAGTAACAAGAATGGCTGCAAAAACGACACAATATTACTGACAAGATTGTTCATAAAGATTAAATGCAATGTTTTGTCTGGTAATATGTTGCTCGTCCATTATTGTCACAAATGTTAATGTGATCAAATACACTGAAAAGTGTCTTGAAGAGTAGCATAGAGATGGCCAGAACTTAATTTGTACATTTATAAGAATATTGCCCCAATTATTAGTATGATTTGTAGTCTTAAAGGCCATTAAACTAGTAATTGACTAGGGTAAAGGTGTATAAATTTGTCCAAAAATGTCCAACTGGAACGTTCTGAAAGGAACATTAAAAAAAATGCACAAAAGTAATTGAGGACTCAAGACAGTTTAAATTTAAAAGAAAATACAGAACATATTTTCCTAATTCCCGGGTGCGCTATGGGCAATGTCATCAGACTTGCGCCCTGTCCACACGTGTATGGGGAGTTCTGTTATTAAAAGAAATTTGTCCACACGAAAACGCTAAAACAGTCAGTTGCATGTCAAACCAACAGGTGGCGATATAACTAACCATTAAGCCATTCTGGCCAATCAGCACCCTTATTACCAGTTCTGATAGGCCAAAAACAGCGTTGTAAACAGCGAACAGCACACACAGACTCTACACGTCGACATAGAAAACAGGTTTCTGAAAATCTCCCGGGACAGTTTTACAAAGGCTCAGGTTTTTAGTGTTCCAAAATACTGGTTTGCGTGGACGAAAGGCCCAGACAGAAAAAGCTGCGTTTTTAAAAAATATCCATGTACATGTGGACAAGGCCTTAGCCTGGACCCAAAGCTAGCATGGTGGGTGGCATCAAAATGCAGTCTACAGTTTAGACACAGGTTATAGCATTTAAAGGAAAAAAAGCAGAAACGAGGTGGCGTGAGAATTCTTGACCAGTTAATCTTCAGTTGCCATCTTTTTTTTTATTAAACAGGCCTTTAAAACATAGCTGCAAATCAGTAAAATATAAATCCCTCCCCCAAGCCAGCTCGGCAACACATGCCCCTCCCCAGCCCAGATGCAAAACTTGGCCATGAACATAAAATCTGAAAACAGCTAGAGGAGAAGATCCTGTCTGAGTGTTTGCATTTTGGCATGAGGGGAACGAGGGCAGACAAGTGCTATTTGAGAGACACCATGTTCGGGCAAAATCACAGGAAAAACGTTACAGGTGATAACCACAAGCATCACACTGCAGGCTTGCTAGCTACAAGCTACCATGGTTCTTGCCCAACCCAAGAGAGGAATACTCCACAAAACGAACCCAGAGACATGGAAAGGAATATTCGTTTCTCTGCCAATCAACACGGGCCCAGGGCTCAGTCTCCATCAGGACGAGGACAGTCTGAAATTGTGCAGGCTACCCTGTAGTCATATCTTTGAATGTATTTAAACAGGACTCTAAGGTATAGCTCTTTTCAAACATGTACAATATTCACAATATCTACACAAGTCCCCAGCGCTGGCCTCTTATTTGCTTTCCAGGAGGGTCTTAATGTCTTTGATGCCATGCTCTGTGGCCACAGCGACCACATGGTCCAGAGCATTGATGCGTCCCAGCAGCTTCACCACCTCCTTAATATGCTCCCTGTTGGAAAGAAGAAGCCAGGATGATGCCCTCAGTCATGTGCGGATGGATACGTTACTATCTGCACCTTCACCATTAAAGCTACAATAGTAATGGCACAGATGCATAAAACTACTTAACGAACCAGAATTGCTTTAACTACTTGTGGTTACGGTAAGCACAAGTAAGACAAACGGTCAAGACGCAGGCAGCACTCAAGTGTAGCTACGTCTACGTTGCTGTGCTCATAAAGTAATTCTAAACAGCGTTAATGAAATACCTAGAACCCTTCACGTAAAAAGTAGAAACATTAGAAGTGCTTGCCTCGCATTTCGCCTCTCCATGTCAGACCCGGCCAAGCTGATCCTGTAGACCGTGCTGGCCACGTGCTTCAGGTACCTGCAGAAGTTTTCCAGCTGAGGGATGGTCTGCTGGCCCTTCAGGCTGCTGAACCACTGCTGGGGAAAGCACTCCACCACCTGGAGACCGCAGAGCCACAAACACAAATTACAAAACAGACATTGACAAGCTAGTTTGACAATGCACTGCCTTTCAAAGGAGACCATGAGGAGAAAAGTTAAAGACCGGCTGTAATTTATTAACGTCATATTTGCAGTGAGCAAGGCCAGGCATAGCCCGCTAACTGGCAAATTCCTCAGCACAAAAAATGACATCAGGATCCTGATGCTATGCAATTCAAAATCAACCTCCAGCACCCTCACCTGCAGGAGGGCACAGAATACCTGTGAACAAAGGGGCCAGTGGCATTCAAGGTCCGGATTGGGACAAGCCAGCCATTTAATTAACGGAACTGGTGAAATCTTGCTTACACTGCGGCTCTTATCGACACTCTCCTCTCCAGGGTCAGTGGACTGCAGGGCAGAAAGGATGTAGCGGTTCAGGGTGCTATCCACCGCGAGCTCCCTCAGAATGGAGTTGGAGAGGATGCCATACCACTGCAGAATGTTCCCCAGCAGCTATACACACACACACACACACACAGGAAGGGGTTACCACTATTATCCACTCATTTTAAAAACATTTAATTCAATATTTAAACTGCAGGGTGAGTCACTTTAGAAATCTAGAACTGGAAAGAGGGAAAAAAAAAGAAGTTACTCCCATCTCTCAAAAAAAAAACACTAAAAAGATTAAAATCTTTTTTTTTTAAGAAGAGCCTTAAAGGTCAGTTATATCACTGACAAAGGAGCCAAATTTTCCATCATATGACAACAAACAGTTCATGTCAGATCATCAACAATCACAATGACGTGGGAAACTGTCTACTCTTCTGCTAGCTTGTTTACAGTATGACATATCCCATGCATGATGCCATAAATACTGCTATCTAGCCTCATTAACCTGAACCATGAGGGAGGTGGGGGGGATTGGAGAGCAGAGACACTCAAGTGGAATTTGCCACCCAAATAAGGAGAACGTTCCATAGACTGCCCGTTTGGCAGCTTTTATAAGCTTCCACACCGCCTGCTTACTTACTGTAAATACTGAGATGCCTTGCCACTCGCGGGTGGAATGTTAGATGAAGGTTAGGAATGTTGGGGCCACACCTAAGGTGAGCAAGACCTCAGCAAGACTAATCTTATGGCGGGTTAAGGAATTTAGGTGCAAGGGGGGGGAAAGCGGCACCACTCACCTTCACACAGGTCCAGAACTGCCGTTGAAAAAAGAGGTATGGGCCAGAATTCTTGTTCTCCAATATGCTGGTCAAGCCCAGAAAGACATGGGTTAGTCAGGGTCTAACAGATGTTGGTATGCAGAAGTCAGGCAACACTGAACATATACACCAAGACTCACTTCTTAGGGTAGAGCGGCATGAATATGTCGTTGTCTAGTGTCCTTCTTGTCCGGAGGACAATGGTCTTCAGAAGCTCCTAATGAAAGGAGAGTCAGGAGAACCCAAGTGTGACCAGAAAAGTTCACCAGGGGGAGCCAAGGCACAACTTACGGCGCTTTTCCACTGGCATACAGGAACCGACCCGTACTGGAGCCGCACAGCAAAGACTAGTTAAGGGTTGGCTCGGTAAAGGCGTTGCCGGGTATGGAGAGCCACAGCGACGCAAAACCGAAGAGACGCTTATTTACTGTTCACTGAGTTTACACCATGATTTACTAGCCGATCATTTCTGCTCGCACATCTGTGAGAATTGGCATGTTGTTAGCATCAAACGCCAGCGGAATTAGCATTTGCGTGAGTAAATCTGCATTACGAATAAATTCCATTCAGCTCTTCTATAGCACTTTAAGTAGGTGTTTGGAAATTTTCAAATTCCAAGTTATCAGGAATGCATCAATACATCACGATGTGTGATACTACTAATATACAGAATAGACCCTATTCCCTTGATAATCCATTCATATCGTGACAGAACAGTTTCTCCATGCATTTGGACCAATCTGATGGTGCTGATGCAACCAGCTTGGTTTGGTCAGCGAGGGTACAGCTTATATAACATACACTTGAAAACCATCAGTGGTACGGCACAGTTCTTGGTGGCAGTAGAAGGACAAAGATCCTGAATCACAAAAGCACACCCCCTCCCTGCAAACCTCCAAGGGCCTGAGCGGGACACACCTGTGTGTTTCGGTTGTCTCCATGTAGCACCGTAGGGTAGCCTCTGATCAGCCGCTGCATGAAGGCCACCAGCCGGCTTGTCTGGCTGCTGGACAGTGGGTCCCAAACCTGGTCTGCCAGCACTGTGAAGGGTTAAGACAGTAAATAGGTGGCCAACAGGAAGCCAAAGGTAGCAGAGATACTACTACTCAATAAAAGGAGGGTGTTTCCAATCCAGACCAAGGCAGACTTCTTTCTATGGCCTAAAAAGCATAAAAAAAACGAAACCTATGAAACTTAGTAGTGGTGGAAAAGTAGTGAGTGTCACCGTTGACACACCACAGCATGACGACAAAACGTTTCCTCTGCGTTTAACGCATATATGGCATGGCAGAACCCAGAGAGCAGTGCATGGGGGTGGTACCTCGCTCATGGTTCCTCAGTGGTACTGTGCAGCAACCACAAGCACGCTTCCCTAACCATCAGGCCAGCACTGCCCCTATTTATGTATTTAAGTGACAGTGATCAATTGCCAAAGATTTTAACCCAAATCAAAAGCCATTTCAAGGAATCAAAGCACAGGAAGCAGTAGCCTGGATTAAACAGCAAAAATCCTACACAGCAAACATAGCTTGCAATTTCAGATGTGTGTAACATGATTATCAGCAGCCGTGCAGGGCATTAGATAATTGAAGATTAGCCTGCTTTTCTATAGCTCACTGTAACAGTTTGTTATTCCTCCAGAAATGTATGAATTAATCAAAATCATCATCTAAAAATACTCTCCCATACACAAGATATCTGGTTATTCATGGCTTATTGCATAAGTAGAACAGAGAGGTCAAATATGCCCAGCTGCAAAGCAGGCATTACATTTTGTTTCACAAGAGTTGTAATACGTGGAACAAAAACAAGATGCCCTGAAGCACAAGCAACAACTCCAAAGTCTATTACCCCACCAAAGCATTCATGATGTGCCACCACCATTAGACAAATGCTCTCACCCAAGTAGCATGGTGCAGCATTATGAGAGAATTGGGTGAATGGCTCGCACCATAGGTTAATTACTTTATCATATGGTGGGGGCACCCCACATGGTCTCCATGGGCTACGCACCAGCAAGTTTTGGAAGGACAACCTTCTCCACGATGGCGGGCAGGAGACCCACGTCAACATCATCCTTCTGCATTTCTGACTGTTCTTCACAGTTGTAGAAGAGCAGTGACTCGAACCACAGCATGTACTCAAAGTTGGGGCAGTCCACCTGTAGGCATGCAGAGTACGGGAGATGTTTTCTTACTCGGTAAACTGATATCGATATCAGGAGAGAAATGCAGAAGATAACAGGCTCTATTAACAACAACACAAAAAAAGAGGGTAGAACGTTCTTTAGTGAGAAGCTCTTACAACCAGATACTGAAGTCAAGGGGGGGAAAGATGACTATACCTCCAGGGGAGACCAGCCAATCAGCTGCAGCCTCACCAGGGGGCTGAAAAGCTTGGGTAAACACAGGCCGATGTAGGCATCCTGGTAGCAGGCGGAGTAGAGCTTCCGCCACACCTCAAAGTGGGACTTGATGCTATCCAAAGAGTGAAAGTCCTCCAGAACATCCTCAAACACCTTCTTTGAGTCCTTCAGAATGCGGTCTGATAACACAAACAAGAGTCACATAAACAAGGCCTCTTAAAAATCAAGAAAAGTTAAGCTGCCTAAAGAGTGTCGTATACAGTAACCCAAAGGTCCATTCATGGGGTAGTTGCATCCCAGTGCCCCACCTCTTTCCAGGTTGAAGCTGGTAATATCAGTCGAGGTCTCCTCGTCGTCACTGGACAACCCCTCCCGGTGTGCGGCACGCTTTCCGTTCTGCTCCCTTGCCTGCCTACGCCTGGTCCTGTGGCATGGCACCGTGAAAGCAACATGCTTATTACACCAAAGGTGGCACATAGAGAGAAATGAGCTTCTCGGTGATGGGGGAAGCGCCCGGACTCTCAAACGCGAGGCGATACCTCTTCTGTAACTGACTGCTCACATGAGCACAATAACAGCCAAAGTACAAGACGCGCTTATCATGCAGGTTAACGACTTAATTTATTATTTAAACAAACCAATTAAGCTTAAGGTATTCATACGAAGGCAAAGCCCCCATGCTCTTATGGGGACTTTCCTGGGACTAAATTAGTAATGGTTTCACAGCTTTGTTATATAAATAAGCACAATATTAATCTGAGTAATAGTACAAATTCGAGTGGCAGCGTACCGCCGGGCCTCCCTCTCGGCGATCCTCCGCTGCTTGGCGTGTTCCTGATAGGCGGCACGGTCTCTGCCGAAAGGGTCCAAGTTTGGGGCCACTAAGGCCTTGTCTGAAACAGACACAGTCCAATTAGCAGCTGGTCGGCAGTCATTTCCTGCCCTAGCTGCAGTAACGCACTGTGCTCTGGCATTAGCTTTGTGCCAACGCTCTGCTGTTAAACAGCCCTTACTTAATTAGCAAAAACAATGTAGCCCGATTTCTTATTAGTGGGATGTTCACTGCATACATGCACTGCTTGGCTAGTCATTTTGGATGAAACGTCAATGAAGCAGAACTACTTACATCTAAGGAAACACCAGGGAAGAAATACGCTTTTCATTGTGGCTCCTCCTCCAAATAAGTGAACGTAACACCCCAAAATTCCAGTCACGTCTTTTTAGCGTTAAAATTGTTCAGCTGTGGTTTTTGGTGCGTGCAACGCGCCGAACGGCAAGATAGGCTATTGAAAACAAGCCAATTTCGTGGATTTCATCCACTTACCTGACGCCAAAAGACTATAGAGATGCAACCATTACCACTTTGCACTTTGCACCACATGACGTTAGTGGCTTTTAGTCAATAACCATGACACAAAACAGCAGCATCTGAGTTATATTCTCAGCTGCCAGATGAGGGAAAAAAAAAATGAAAGCCATCTGCACTTATCTCCCATCCCTTCACCATTAACTCCTAGGGCACCGTAAAGTGCTTGTGTTTGCAGCTGACAGCTCCGAGTTATTACTTTTAACGCAAAAGCCATATGGACGAGAATGTTGACCGAAAAGAACTAGACGAACAGACAACGAGGCCGCTCAAATAAATCATAAAAACCTTCAAGATGGACTGACTTGAAAGGCTTGAAAATTCCGCCGATTCATCTTTAATATCATCCTGTCTTCTCTGGATGAGCCGGGACGCCCGCTGCATTAGTAACTGGTGCATGGCGGCCTCCAGCTCCAGAATCGCTGGCACCTGAAAGATACGATACCTTCTGTGACATGTGGACCAATTCGGGTCAGAACCAAGTCCAGGATGGCCATGGGGAGTTTGCCTGGGGGACCGAAGGTGGGACTAGCCGGAAGACCGGCGCAGGGAACGGAACGCCAAAAAATCCTGGCGCCGGTGTCGCGCAAGCTGGCGTTTAATTGGCCGACTGCGGTTCACGAAGCCACGTCTGATACGGCAGCCGGACCAGTCATGATTAAACGCCGCCCGCAGGGTCATTCCCTGCGCCATTTGCGGCTAACCCCACCAACCCCCAAACGAACCCGAAGACCACAAAGCTCCATCGATCTCGGTGTCCCTGTTCCTAACTAAAACGAAATTGGGAGGTTAAACGGACAAATGTCCCAGCAAGAGCCCGCTCGCCATCCATGGGCTTAGCTCTAAAGAAAAGAAGGGAGAAAAAAAAAGCCAGAATAAGATAATCCCGAGGAAAGGCTCTGTGGAAAGTGACTGTGAGAAGACGGTGGGCAGACTGGAAGGACCCCCTGAAAAGCAGCAGCTATAAAAATCACAGACAGCAACTGTGGTATAAACATCACAGCAGCTGTCACTGAACCATGCTTTACTACAATATACAATACACAATTACCAGATGCAGTAAATTACCATTTTAAGAAATTCCAGTCACACTTACTATAATAGTTTACATGGGCCTCACAAAACTAGTTAAGCAAAAATGACAGGTTAAATTGCTAAACTACTGCCCTTTGTTGGTCAACATGAGGATGAAAAACAGAAAGAGAGCAGCAAATAGTTTCTCCCTTACCTTTTCACCGAAACACTCAAGCAAGTCTCGAACATACCCTCGCATTTCTTGCAAGAATTTATACTGGTCAGCGACTGCATCGGAGGAGCCTTCCAAGCGCTGGATGGTACGGGCCGAAGCCTCCAGCTCCTCCTGAATCTGCTCGTAACGCCTGGCATTGCTACTGTGACCCTGACGCACAGAGCTGAGCCTGCCGTGGGGGGGTGGGGGGCAAGCGGAAGGGAGAAAATGGGAGAGGAAGAGAAGGATCATGCAAAATGTGCCAGGGCCTGGTGCATGCTGGGGGTTTCTCCATGTCACACAAAACCAGGAGACGAAATTCAACAGACTTCTCACAGGGCACCATACTAAATCCCAGAGCACATACCAGCCCTGCGCACTGTTAAAGCCTGATTTTCTCCACAGTACCACAGGGACCTTCTTAGGTATGGTCTAACACTACGCTGAACTTTCATTTCTCCTGAGAAACCATCTTACACAGCTGTGAACTGTGTGGAAAAACTGGCATCCAAAACGTCCATAAAGTTGTTAATTTGTAAATTAAACTTAAGAAATGAATCCAACAAATCTGGGCTTAATTTCATTAGTGGGGAAATTTTTGATTATAACATTTTTTCCCCCTTAAGTTATGTTCCGAACAATGTAATGTGGGAATAGGTTTTAAAAATAAAAGAAAAAAAAATCCTTCTCTGGCTTAGGTTCAATTATCAAGGGGGACATTAAAAGGTTTCATAGCAAATACATTTATGCATCCTGGCAGTAGCACCGAGGACCCAACCCCACTCAAGGAAGAGTGGGGCTTCTGCAAGGCCAACTGGTGGCTTGTTAAAGGAATAAGCGCGTCAAACCCGTTCCATCACATGCCAAAGAGTGTTCTCAAGGTCACAAATCCGGCACACTACGCGGCTGAACGCACTATAGCCACAAACCTAGACCCAGTCAATGAAGGTAAAACGGAGGCTACAAATGAAATAAAAATGACAAAGGAGAAGCCAACGGCCTGTCAGAGAACGGTCAATCCCTACCTGTCTGTAAGGCGTTTCTTTACCAAATCAGTAGTGATTGGAGTCAGGTCACTACTAGGGGCGGAAAAGGTTACTGAGGTGTCAGGCTTGGCCTTGGGGTCCTCCCCGGCCACAGAGTTGTAGGAGTAGGTTAGGCTGTAGGATGCGCTATAGGGTTGCACATCGTAGCCGCTTTGGTAATAGATATTAGCATCTTCGGGCGGGTTGGTTTGGACCTGAAGGACAGAGGCAGGGGAAGGCAGTCAGCCTAGGACTTTGCAGTATAAAAATACACAAAGACATACAGGTGGCTCTGGGCTAGTGGGCTCACCTGGGGGATGCTGATACCCTTCCTGATCTGTTCCTGCTCCCAGCGGCTCACTTCCTCATCATTACCGCCAGCGTCAAGGGCCTCGTCGTCACTGCCCTCAATGCCTACGCGGGGAACAGATCTGTTTTAGGATCACATCGGCCAACCAGGACGTCCAATAAAGCGAAAGGTCTCAAAAATGGGTACCTATCTCCTCTGCGATTTTCTGGCGCTGGGTCTTCAGCCTCACGCCGCTGAAGACGATCCTCTTCTCATCCTCGTCGTCGTCGCTGCCATCGGGCTCGTCCTCCCTGACCAGGCGCTTCTTACCGGCTTCCGGTTCTGGGGGCGGCCCATCGGTCCCCAGCTCCCGGGCCAGCTGGCGGCGCTTACGGGCCGCATGGATGAACGCCGCATCAGGGATCTCACCTGAGAAGCAGTCAGAAAGTCCCAGTCGAATGAATAATTTAAGCAGATGGAAAGTCTCCACACCCCCCAAACACATTACCTTGACAAATCACACACCCTAGACTCTCACATGCTCAGCAGCTTTGTGCCGCAAGCGGACGGCCATCTTCGGAGGCAGCGGTGGGAGAACAGGGCCCCTTAAACCCACGGCAGAAGGGATTATCGCACACCGTCAATAACGGACAGCTTTAACTCGCATCTCGTCGATTGGAAACACTAGTAAATCCGCCACTGATGGACAGCACGTGGCAGTCCTGCCAGTGCAAGATCCGTAGCCACTACTTAATAGTGACTTAAGTCACTAGCATTGCTGCTGGGAAACTAGAGAAGGGTTAGCCCATTATTCCAGCACTTACGATGCATACACACCTAAGTAAAGTGACTCACTGGGGAGATGCCCCATGGAATCCGAATTCTGTCAGATTGCGGTGGCTCCCTCGTGGCTGCACCGAGTGACGCAGCCCAAACGTCATGCGTCACCCGATTTTAAACCGTTTAACATGCGCCCATCCCGAAGAAACTGTTAGTGATCTTAGCATCGAGTTACAAGCAAGCTTTCAGAGGTTTCTGAGGGGGGGGGATTTCAGCAGGTGCACAAATACGCCAAAGAATTTGATAGTGATGTTACCAAAACTTAGTTTTAGAATGGAAAGGGAAAACCACAGCCGTGTACCATGTACTAGGGGTTGACTGATTAATAACTCATGTTCTTAAGCAAATGGTATTAATGGTATCAAAGCATCTATTAATTTGATTTGTCCAGCTCAGGCATATAAGTTTTATTAGATACTTTATTTTGAATGTCTTATTCTTGCAGCAACTGCATTCTGGATACTTAAGAATCTGTAAAAAGTATATACATGTTTTTTTAATTGTATAATGAATCATGTGCCATTGATTAAAAAAGTAACATTCACTTTGAATAGAGCAACTTCACTCTAATAGCCGGCTTTATATCTCCAGATTCTCATTGGAGATGGATGCAAAAAAAAAAAAAAACAAAGGCAAATGCATATCGGTCCCATATAATCGGCCATCAGCCCATCAACTAGTAATAATCAGTATCGATGTCGGCCCTGAAAAACCCACATCGGTCAACCTCTACCATGTACTTTGGTCTCCCAAGTTAGAAGACCATGGTTCAAATCTCAACAGAGCACCCAGGATGGGAGGGACTTTATTGACTGGGGCAGTGGTGGGGTAATGGTTAGGGAAACAACTATGTAATCAAAAGGTTGGCAGTTCGAGTCCCCGACCTGCAAGTAACACTGAGGTACTGTTGCCAAGCACTGCCCCTCAGGTGCTGAATTAGCCGTGTCACAATGTTACATGGGCTAAAAGCAGAGGACACATTTCGGCGTTGTGGACTGTGTGATGTGGTGCATCAACAATCAGAATTAATCACCTTTCAGCTATTCGGCATTCGGGAGCCAGTTCTAAGAAAAGTTACCAAAAGATGCTCAACGTCTGTCCCTGAGAGTGAAGGACGGATGGGTCTGCACTGCCCAGCGGTGGGGGCTCTGTGGTTGTACCTGGCCTGAGGGTGCTCAGGGAAGACAGCGTGTTGGAGAAAGCCGCCCCGGCGCCGCTCCTGGGCTGGCCGTCCTCGTCAGGCTCATCATTGCTGTCGACCTCCATCTCCTCCTCCCCCTGCTCGCTGCTGCCCCGGCTGCCCCCCGCCTTCGGTTCCTCCTTCACCGTCACCAGAGCTGGTACTGCAGTTTCTGAAGACGTTCGCAAAAGGACAATGCTTGGGCCCAACCCCCAGCACGCACAACTCGACAGAATAAATGAAAGCAAAAATGTATCACTCTGTTACTAGCAGAAGAGCAATTCAAAGCTAAATAAAACCATGTTTATTATTCACGTTATATTTATAGCCCTGAGGGGTGTTCCAAAAAGCAAGGTTTCCGTTCTGGGTTAATCTAGAACTCATGACTGTCAAATAGGAATGCCTTAGCTAAATTCCTATTGGACGATCATTACTACTAGCTGAAAAGTTACCCCAGCTAACTCAGAAATCCTGCTTTAGGGAACACCCCCCTGGATCCCACGGCTGAACCAGAACATCATACCATTCGTTGATGCGGTGGTCTCTTGTTTGACATTACTGTTCTTCTCCAGGTCTTCCTTATATTCCTTTTTGAGCTGTTTCACAATCTTCTTACTATGGTTAGGCTTCTTCACTCTGAAGACCTCAGTATCTTCTGCAAAGCAGGAATACAGACTGTTATGCAAAATTCACATCTTAGCTAAAAACACAAACATTCAGCATACACTTCTATCCAGAGCGATACACAATCGAGAGCGCGGAGTTAGCTAGTCCTGGGGTTAAGGATCTTGTTCAAGGGCGAAATCACTTGTCACTATGGGATCTGAACCAGTGACCTTCAGCTCATAAGCATGAAGACATAAGGTGCAGAGCCCAGCGCCACACTACCAAATACCATTTAATGCTCATGCTTACAAATCAGTAAGGATCCCAGTCACTGCGGCATGCTAGCCACATTGCGTACAATGAAACTAATATTCTCTTGCTACGGTTAAATATACGGAAGTTCAATTATTAATAAGGCATTCTTGTCGACATTTGCTTTAATTGAATCCAGGATTGCCCATATTAATAAGTATCCTTATGATGACCCGAATAGTGAGTATCTTGTACGAGCCGAGTTACTCAAACCTTGCAATGCGTTTTAAGGCCGTCTTTGCAGCTTTGTATGTAGACTGGGCGATATATAGCTAATATTTAGACACCGAGTTGTGTAATTTGCGGTAATTTGCGTGTAATTTTCGGTGGCCCGGGGCGCCGCGCTCGCCTCTAACGCTTACCCTCGTCGTCGTGGAAGCTCAGCAGGCTGGCTTTGGGAGCTTCGCGGCCATCCTTATTATTACTCTTCTTCTTCTCCTTGGCGGCCTTCCCGGCGCCCGGCTGCAGGCCGTTGCCGTGGTGCACGCCGCACACCGCCTCGGAGCTGTAGGCTTCGGCGTCCCGGACGCAGCGCTCCTCCGCGGCGGCGGCAGGGCCGCACGGCGGCTGCGGCACCGGCGGCAGCGCCGCTATCTGCGGCTCAGGGCCCTCCTCCTTTTCGTCGTCGTCCGACTCATTCCGTCGCCTGAAATTAACCCTCTTCGCTTTTTTAAACATTGTTCGCCGGGATGGGCAGCGCCCGCGGTGCTTACAGACGGACCGTGCTGCGGGAAGGTGCCGAGGGCCGGTGCGGAAAACGCCAACTGCCTGCGAGCGCCGCACAGCCGCTGTCGGCCATTGTATAGTGCAGCGAGATCCCGGATATGACGACGCGCAACGCTTCATGGGAAATGTAGTGCGGCGCGGAGAAACACGTGATTTTGTCTGACGCCTTATAAGCGTTTATAAGTACAGCAGGGCAATCTGCGATGTTGCTGGGGGTAAGGAAATCACACAAAGCTATACATCATATTGTCTCTTATGATATATTCCTGTAATTCATTGACACTCAGAGTCTGAAAACCTTGGTGATACGTTGAGTATTCACATACAGTGGGCGGTTTTGGCTCACGGCTGCCGGCAGATGGCGCTCTTTACCAGCCAGTCGCCTGTTCCGCCGTACAGATGTTTCCGAACTGGCTAAACCCGGATCAATACGTCATTAGAAGCCCTTAGTCGCGGGTATCGATGCTGAACCGGCACAAGGCTATGGGAAAATGCACGATTTGCGCAAAATAACGCGTCATATCGCATTTTTTAATCCACTTTCTTAACCACCACTCCTTACTAATTGAATCAAGTAATCAGTTATTGCGTGTGAATTTTTACGTAGCAATACATAGCCGATATCCTAGGATGGAGGACGACTTTAGTTTGTCCGTACGTGTAGAGTGGTTTTCAGTTAGAGTCACAGTGGCTTGACACTTTATTAAACGTATTAACTATATTAACTAGCTTACAGGATACAGAATCCTAAACATCCCTTTAATAGGCGGGGTTTGATGTTTGCACTTGTTGGGGGGGAGGGTGGCTTGCTGGTCTTGTCAATTAATTGCAATTTTTCCACTGCCCCCCTGCAAATATACGAACGCACTGACATTACGATTTCAAAACTAAAGGTCTACGTTATTCCTCGTTTTCCACTAAAGGTCTGCACTACAGAAAGCTTAATTACTCTGATGGTAAGTTTGCTGAGACATGCAGAAATCGCGTGCCCCTCCTAACCTCACGCATTCACCAACACAGGTGGATGGGTGCAACTTTAACAAAAGACACCAATAACAACAGAAATGCGAGCGCAGACAGAATTTCACATTTCCCCACCTGCTTAACTGCATGAGGTGCCAGCAGCCTTAGATCTCAGGTGTGTTTATCTGAAGCGTTACATCGTGTTACCGTTTATTGTTAATCGTGCATCATATTGACAATGTTTTGATATACGCCATCACGGT
Organism: Petrocephalus zakoni; assembly: GCA_026774425.1. Classification (NCBI taxonomy): domain Eukaryota; kingdom Metazoa; phylum Chordata; class Actinopteri; order Osteoglossiformes; family Mormyridae; genus Petrocephalus; species Petrocephalus zakoni. Next base: position 15,766,823 of record JAODKN010000039.1, on the reverse strand, counting down.
GGTTTGTGATTCTTGCCTGTATTAACCTGTTCTGAACCTTCCCACAGACTGCTTCAGATTGGATCAGGCCCGTTAACTGAACTGAATTTGACTTTGCGATTTTAAACAGACTTTTAAAAACCACGTAAATATTTTAGATAGACCTACATATTTTGTGCGAGATTGGTATGTGACAGGTAATCTTTAAAAATAGTCGAATAAATGTATATATTAAACTTTTTGATAGACTACACAAGCTTTGCAACTGTGTCTAATAATATTTTGTCACTTATCCGCCTTCCTAAGATTAACTGACTTTGAATGGAATGAAATAAGTCAAACAAGGTGCTACGTTTCCACAGCAAACTTCCCTTTATCAAGAGCCGCCGAATACTGTGTTCATGCCATAATGTCCCTATGCTTCGATAAAAGGTAAGCGCTTACATTACTTAAATTGCAGTTTGCCTTTCATAATTGTGATGAAAAACAAGCGGGTGGCTTATTGAATATTAATGCAGGAAGTACACTTGTACATTGTAAAGATTCTGCGCCGGTGGAGTGGAGCACCAGCTAAGCGTCCAAAAGCGCACCGTCCCCTGCGGTAAAGTGCGGCCGACAGAGGCAGGCGAGCGTCAGGCGCGCGGTCTGAATCCCAAGCAGTGTGTCCTGTGCTTTGATCCGAATAAAGTGGCGGATTGCTACTGTATCGCCGCTTGAATGCCCCGGAGACCTTAGCAGTACGGCGCATCAGTCATGTTTATGCATTTGCTGATTCTGTTGCAGGGAGAGAGAAAGCGGGACAACCGAACAGTGTGAAACGATCTGGATCCGCATTGCGCAGTGGTGGGTCCGACATTATAACACACACAGAAAAACCACAGTGTCCTTAAGGTATTCAAACAAACTTCTACAGATTTTTGTTTTGTTTAGCATTTATGAGACCGTACTTATTTGCATACATGGGATTTTGATGCGTATAATTTACTTTTTTGATCAGAACTTCGTTCAGAAGTGGGTAACTACTTAAAACTAAGCTTGACAAGGATGAAGAGGGAATGTAGTGCTGTAGATATCGATTAGTCACTCACAGTGCCTGGGAGGAATGGCAGTCTGCTCCTCCACATAGTCATAAACTTTTGGGGGTTCATCAGCATAACATGTTTGTTTCCTGTTATCTTAACAAGGGTTATCTGTCTCCAAGCTGACAGCCTCTGCAAAGCCCAAATGTCATTTTTTGCCTTTCTAATGTAGCCTAGCTAACACTTTCAGACATATTTTCAGGTTTTTCTCACAGTGGTTCCATCATTGACAAATTCACTGTTTTGGTTGCCCATGGGAGTTTTACACAAACATGTTCTTAGGGCAGAATGAAAAATGATTGGTTCAGAGAGACAACCAATCAGAACTTGTGTCAGACGCCAGACCAACTGAACATATGTCTGGGTCCCGCCTCCACTAGTTGATTGGGTCCACCTCCTCTATAATCTGATTGGTTATCTCTCTGATCCAGTCATTTTTTGTTATGCCCTCAGAACATGTTTGTGCATGTAAAACTCCCACAAGTGTTTTGCTCAGAGCCAGAATTACTCAGATTTATGATGGGCAGTGTTGGCCCAATCAGACAGTACTAATATTTACCAAAGCATTCACACCGCTGAGCCAAACTTCTTTATTTGCATTAATTAGAGGAGCAAGAATATTTTCACACAACAAAGTATAGTTGATCATTTTAATATATTACATGAGGGCATTAAACTGAGTATCACTTTTTGTAAGACACTATATTACTGTGACCCACAAAAATATAAAAGGTATAAAAAGTACTACAGACTTTTCCATGGTTCCATGCATGTCTACTACCAGTCTACATGGCAAGTGACAGTCCCTCCACGGTGTTCATCACACATGCTTGCATCCTTCATTGTATCCCACAATCCATTGCTGTTTCTCAGTCTCCATCCCATTGTCCTTTTCTCTGAATGCATCACCATGTATAATTACACTCATAAATCAGTCTGAAAATGCTCAGGGAGAGGCTCGGCCCAGGAAAAGGGCAGGGCGCAAGAAACAGCAGCAAATTGCAGCACCAGGCCTCCGCAAACAGCAGAACCTGCCCTTTTGAAGGTATCCACAAGCATTTGCTTCAGTTGCAGTGCTGCATGTAAAAGAGCAAAATGAAGTATCTCCCATCCACTGCGAGTTTCTTAACCAGCTAGGAGAACACAGGGCTCATCATTCCTTCTAACTTCCGATCCAGTATAGCATTGCTTGGATCATGGGAAGCAGGCTGCACTCTGGACAGGATGCCTGTCCATCACAGGAGACACGCTATGGGCAATTTAGAGATAATCTACCTAACCGTTTTTGGAAACAGAGCAACCATGCTACCGATTGGTATCGTTTTGTATAAAATGTATTTCTTAAATGTTTCTTCTTTTTCATTAATACCCCAATATACCTGTTGTTTTTTTATTTCCCTAGTATGGTCAGACTGTTAAAGACCTGACCCTAACCCCAAGGTCTGCGCAAGACCCACCACACCACAGTGCTGCCCATATCTCCTACGAGGGCGGACCTCTTGTTAATACGCTGGATGCAGCTCTATGAAGTGTAGGCAGAGGTGCAGCGGAGGCCGGGGAAGTTGTGTTCTTGCGAGCGAGTGAAAGAGTAAGGAAGCCATTGTCGTGTAGGGATAAAAATGGAAATACAGCTGCACGCTAACTCACTCTCGCGTATGCTGACACAGAAAATCTCGCCCCAGTGTCCCCTTGGACTGCACTTCAGAGAGTGGCGTGTCTGTGTGTGTGTGTACTTACTCAGGTGCCAGTGTTTATGTGGGAGAGAGAGATAGGAGGGGGCTTAAAGGCACATCATTGTTGTCCGAGGAAAAAAGAAATCGGCCATGCGTTCATGTCCCACACACGGAACGAAAAGCGGCTTATGGACCCAAGATGGAGGGATGAGCCGGTGAAGGACTGAAAAGGATCCCAGCTTTTGAGTTAATCAGCTCTGGGGGTGGAGATTTTGGGCAGCTCTTAAAGTGGGTCCAGCCCCTGCGGTTCCACACCTGCCCCCCCCACCATCACCTGACCACGAGTCTGGATCGGGGATGAAGGGTCACTCCCTTCTGGTAGAATATAAACTTTATAAGCATACCATTAAGAGCCAGCAAGTGGCATAGTCATTAAAGTACATGTACCTGAGACCAAGCCTGAGAACAAAATATATTTGGAGGGGAGCTATTGTTCTTAAAGACTTTTTTGATTATTTAAATACTTAGAATTATTCGGCAATGGGCATAGTGTGATACTTTAAAGTAAGCAAGTGTTTGTTAAACAAATATGGAATATATATATATATTTTTTTTGATTAGAAGCCAAGAAAAGTTCCGCCTTACCCATCTTCAAAAAAACTGCCACAGTGAATATGATTATATTGCTAAGAGTTGCACGAAATTCCTTCTGCAGTTGTTCCTGCATAAATATACTGCTTGAGAGGACTGCAGTGGATGCATCCTTGCAGAGAATTGAATCTGAAGATTTAAGTGTGTGAAAATGAGCATTGCGTACTAAGGTCTACATAAAAATGCTAGTTATGCAACCAAGTACATTATCCAGGAGACAAATATTAATGAAAATGAAAGATACAAGGGCACATCATTATTCATAATTATTAAATTTCATAATTATAAAGTAATTCCAAATATAATGTCCCCCCTTTGGCTATGGGGTGGTGACTGTTGGTAACACGCAAACAAATAATGTCAATGTTCTAGAATTAAAATGTATTTGTGCCCGCAATGAAAATTTAGAATTTAGTATTGTGGTATTCTTAACGAGGAGCTTCCTATCGATCCCCTAGTCAAGTGAATGAACAAATGATTTTTTTTTTGTACCTAGAAACTCTGGGGGCTGATCCCGATTAAACTTTATGTGAATTTATCTCATTCCCCAATGAAGTCTGGTACATCGGAGTGAAGTCACCCCCCCCATCAGCCGGGACTGAATATGATGCTATTTTGATGCTGTGTGGCCTTCTTTGTTTGCCGATAAATATCAGCGTTTTAACATCATTGCAGAGCCCGGTGTGGGAGCTGACCACTTAGACTTTTGTTGTGATGTGCTGCACAGCACTGACCTTTCTCAAAGTAGTTTGCTAATGGTGCTGGCAGGCCGCTTACTGAAAGCCCGCGGGCTTATTTCAGCTCGGCTTCCTCCTCTGGAGAGATGCAGCTCCATACCACCTCTGACAGCATGCTCCTCTGTGCATTAATTAAAATGAAAGTGCTTTAAAAGTGTATCTTATCAGCAGTTCGTCCATTAATATAATAGCGAGAGTTTCCCTTTTCAACAAAGTCGCCGGTGCTATGACCTTAAAACTGCACTAGCACCAACACATACTGTAAATTAAAAAATAATAAAGAAAAAGGCCGTTATTAAATACTTTGCATATCACAGATGGTCTTTACAAAGGGGGGAAGAAAATGAAGAAACAGCTATTTTTATTGCATGAATAAAATATCAAAGCCATTCCGGGTATTTAAGGACAAGAACAGAGTGGGACTCGAGAGTTCCCACTGTCGGAATATCATTGTAACGTTGTATCGCACCATCTGGGGAATGTCCTTTAAAGTTGTTGAAAGATGAGCAGGCACTTCCTGTTTGACAGTTTTCATGTTCGGTGCAGAAAGATCTTTTACTTTATTACTGGAGTACAACTGGCAAAAAGAAAGTTTCGAGGGAGTTAATTTTATTGCTTTGGGGAGGGTGGGGGCA